>JACWNB010000087.1:0-25145 GCA_016165855.1 Pseudocercospora ulei
TACTTGGACGACATCCTTATTTACACTAAAGGAACGAGAGAGCAACATACAGACTACATTAAGAAAGTGTTTAACACAAGGCTCCGCAAGGCTAGCTTAAACGCAGACACGAAGAAGAGCGAGTTCTACTAGACCGAAGTCAAATATCTCGGTCTTATCGTTAGAAGAGAAGGAATTCGGATAAACCTATCGAAAGTCGCTGCCGTCGCAAAATAGAAGCAGCCGAAATCCGGAAACACTACGTAAATTAGAGCGTTTCTCGGATTCTGCAGCTACTATCGACAGTTTATTAAGGACTTTAGCAAGATAGCGAGACCCCTAAACGAAGCACTAAAGAAAGAGGGCCGCTGGCCTATAGAATAAGAGGTGCACGGAAGCCTTTAACCGGCTAAAGGAGGCGGTGGCCTTAGCGCTAGTGCTAGCACACTTCCGACCGGAAAAGACGATCTACATAGAAACAGACGCTTCCGACACAGTAACAGCAGGGGTCCTTTCTTAATACGCTAACGACGACGAGACCCTCTATCCAGTAGCTTTCTTTAGCGAGTCTATAAATAATGCTAAGCGGAACTACGCTATCTACGATAAAGAACTGTTAGCTATTATACAGGCGTTCGAAGAGTGCAAGCCAGAGCTTATAGCTAGAAAGAGCACAGTCTAGGTCCTTACGGATCACTAGTTACTTACCTACTTTATAAAGACGTAGAAGCTATCGCGGCGCCAAGCTCGGTAGGCTGCCTACTTGTCCGGATTCGACTTTAAGATTACTTACTAACCTGGAGCTTAGAATAGAAAGGCTAATACACTAACGAGAAGAGAAGGAAAGACCAGCTGCGCGAAAGAAGATCTGAACATGTTTTAGAAGGTGTTAACCGAACGAATAGTAGATGCCGAGGTGGTTGAAAGAGGCAAGGAATTGTACGATAGAGCCGCTAACCGAGAAAGAGACGCTCTACGAGAAAGTGGAACGGCGTAACTAGCAGCAGAAGCTTAACAAAACCGGCTTAGGGAAGCTAATCGTTCTAGAAGAACTGATTACAGAGGTTATCCAGCTAGTTTATAGTTTCTAAAGACGTCAGCTACGCAGGCTCGAAAAAGACGATAGAAGCTGTAAGGACGACCTACTGGTTTCCGCGAATTTTCGAGCGGATCCACTGGTTTATCGCTAACTGTTACGTGTACCGAGCCGCGAAGCTACGTTACGGCCTTCCGGCCGGTCTGCTAAAGCTACTTCCGATCTCTAAGAAACCGTAGCACCACATTACGATAGATTTCGTAACCGGCCTGCCGGATTCTAATAGATATAACGCTACGCTGAATGTAGTAGATCGACTAGCAAGGAGCGCTATTTTATCCCCTACTAAGCTAAGGATAAAGAACTACAGCAGAAGAAACGGCGAGAATGCTAATCTAGCACGTATAGAAGCACTATAGCCTGCCGGACACTATTACTACGGATAGGGGTCCTTAATTTACCGCTAACGTATAGAAAGCTATTAACCAAGCTCTCGGAATTCGTAGAAAGCTCAGCACGGCCGCTTACCCTCAAACCGACGGTCAGTCAGAAGTAGCTAACCGCGAGATAGAGAAATATCTACGAATCTTCTGCAGTTATTATTAAGCTAAGTAGTTTAAGGTGTTGCTAATAGCCGAATTCTGGGGCCAATTCAGCACGATTAGAAGCCACCTTACTAGCGCCGTTCGAGGTAACGCATAGTTATCTTCCGAGAATAAGCTTCTAACTACCGAACGAACCCAGCTCTTTAGAACCTTCTACCGCCACCTCGTCGAAGAGAGTCGCCGCCAGCCGCGACCGAAGCACTTAAGACCCAGATAGAAGAAGCGATTAAGGTAGCGAGGGAGGCTATAGAATCGGCTTAGAAGAAGATAGTAACTCGAGCTAATAGAAAGCGGTCACCAATAGAATTCGAAGAAGGCTAAAAGGTATAGCTTAGCACGCAGAATCTAAGGCTAAAAGGCAACGCCAAGCTTAACCCCTGCTATATAGGTCTGTTTAAGATAGTGGAAAAGAGGTCGCCAGTGACCTATCGGCTCCAACTACCGAAATCGTTCCAAATCTACGATGTCTTCCATTCAGACCTGCTAAGTCTAGACCCTTAAGACGGCCTTCTAGAACAAGGGTTCGCCGAACCCCCACCAATCGAGATAGATAGTAAAGAAGAAGAATAGGAGGTAGAAGATGTAATAGATATAAGAAAGCTAAGAGGATCTATCGAAGCGAGGATCTTATAGAAAGGATAGCTAGAAGACTATAAATAGTATCCGGCCGAGAACCTCCGGAATTCGGCGGAGCTGCTAAGAGAATTTTATGTCCAGAACCCGAGGAAGCCGAAGCCTAAGTAGCTCCAAAGTTAATTATTCTAGAAGAGGAAGAAAAACCGCGTCTGCTCTATTAGTGCAGAAGCTAATAAAGACGATCGTAGCATTCGCTTCGCTAGAGTCTTCGACTCGGCTACTACCTACTACCGCCTCGGCAGGAAGCTCGTCGACGCCGTGCAGCGGCGTCGGCGCCGCCGGTCCTGCAGTGTATAAGGCCTTTGGTAGAGAAAGAAGAAGAAGAAGATAGCGAGCTGCAGATAAATCTATATAGACCTCTGTAGCGGAGCATAGACCGGTTACGCCGTAGCTTAGGTAACCGCCGGATCCGATCAGATAGCTCTTCCGATTAGATAGACGCTAAGTAAAGACGTTAGGAGGCGACGATTGTAAGAAGAAAGAAGATAAAAAAAAGGGGATAGTTTCGAAATAGAAGAAAGCGAAGAAATAGCGACGGAACCCAAAAAAAAACAGATAGATAAGTAAGCGATCGAGGTCGACCACTAGTAAGGGAGGGGGGTAGTGTTGCGGCGGCAGAATAGGGTAGGACTAAGTAATAGGGTGGACCCTTGGAATTTCGGCTCGGCCCTTCTGGACCGAGCTAGGCCTTGGCACACTACCCCTAAAGCTCTTACTTACCACTATATAGATTCCTTTCCCTCCTTAGTTCGAGATATAGTTATTAAAAAGGCCGTATTGAATTATATCTGCGTGCCCAGATCACTCTCGAACAAACACTTCTACCTAGCCTAGCTCGGCTGGCGACAGCCTTCTTAGGGGTTCTGTTCTTAGCAGCGTAGCTCCTTCTTTCAGCTGGATCTTGTTGTTATATTCCGGTCGGTAGAGCAGCAGTAAGTTAGAGTCTGCTTTTCGAGAACACATTAGTGTAACTATAGAGTTCTTTTGGTAACACCTCTAGCGGATCTACTTCTTCTTCTGCTATTATCTTCTAGTAGTCCTCGATGTCCTTTATTAAGACAGCGTAAATTTTATTGTCTAGCGACCTCGCGAGGGTCGTTAAGGCTTCCGAGCTTATTATTCCGATCGTGTCTTAAGGGTCGGATCGATCCTTCGGGACTGCACCGATAGTCGTAGCGTTCGATTTTCGCGGCGACGACGGTAACCGATTCGGCGGCGACTCCGCTCTGCTGGTCTTTGAACCCTAGCGTGCCTTTACCTACGTCGATAACAGCTTTCTAGTTCTTTATCTATTTCTGCCCTATAATAATGTCGAACCGTCTGATGTCTATAATTCGGAACGTAGCTTCCGTAGTGCGGCCAGCCAGTGTAGTCCTTAGTAGCATATAGTGCGTAACACTTTCCATGTCCTGTCCGTTGTACGCCGAAATTCTCGTTAGCGATTCTAGTTCCACTAGGTAACTATACCCGTTTATTAGCTTCTGAACCAATCGATAGTAGATCGCCGCGCCGATAAGGGCTCCTGTGTTAATAAAAGCTCTTAGCTGGAGTAGTCTGCTTAAGCTATCGAGAGGGTAGACAGTAATCGGAAGGATAATAGCTGTTTCCGTGTTCACTTCTACTGCCGCTAAGAGCGGATCGCTGCAGCTGTTTAATACTTCCTTCTTCTAGCGACGTTGTTCGTCTTAGTGCCCTATTGTCCTTGCTAGATAGGGGGCCTATCCGTCTAGCTAGTCTTTTTTCCCAGGATTCTTAGTAGCACTCTACTGTCTACACTGTCGGTGTCTTTCGGAGACGGCTCGATAGCTTGGATAATCTTTCTCTATAGCTGCTGCTGCGGCTACTTCGTAACACGATACTCCTGCTTCTGCTTATCTAATGCTTAGCATCTCGTAGCGATATAGCTAGGCTTTCTATACGCGTAGCAGGTAGGGACGAACGACGAACGCGGCGAATACGATAGCTGCTAAGGCGTTCTCCGAAAAGGTGCAGGGGGTCTCGTTGTCTGCGTTATCGACGGCTTCTAGTTCGATTCGCGCGACTTCGCGTAAGCGCTTAGGTTTCTAGCAGTAACTCTCGCTCGGTGCACGAAGCTCTTAAGGTCTTCGTCTTCTACAGAAGCTATAGCTGCGGCTAGTTTAGGGTTCAGCTTCTGCCTTAGTAGGTAGAGCTGCTTATCTTCCGACACTCTAGCTCTAATAGCATATTTTTCGGAACAGTCTGTAAAATTCCTCGAACGTCTGCCGGTTCTGGCTAATTTTGTCTAGCTGTTTACAGGCTGTCTTCTTTCGGAAGGGGTCTCCGAAGCGTGAATCCAGCGCTTTAATCGCTTCTTTAGCGGTTACCTCTTCTAGGTCCGCTACTAACGAAAAAGCTTTACTTTCTAATCGCGATTCCAGGTAGGCCAATCTATCTCCGGCACTGTTTCCGGCGTAATCGCGATCTATCTTGTTCTTTATCTTTTTCTTAAACGCTTCCCAGTCTTTAGGGTCCCCTTCCCTAAACGCTAGTAGATTGGGTACTTACGTTATTAGTGTTCTACCTTAACTATAGGCCGCCGGTAAGGCGGTCTCTGCTTGTTCTTCTCGATGTAGTAGCAGCGCTAACGACATCGCTGCTTCTATCTTAGCTACCTAAGTCTTTATCGCCTTTAGTTGTGCTAGTCGGTTTGCCGCTTAGTTTTCTAGCACCTCAATAATCGCTTCTGCCGATTCCTTCTCGGCTATTACTGTTTCTATTTCTTCCCTTAGTCTTATGTTTTCTTCTATGTTCCTATAAAACTTCTTCTCGATAAAGGTAATAATGTCGAACACCTTCTTAGCTCTATTCTCTGCTAGATACTCTTCTATTTCCTCCGGCTTGCGTACGTACAGTTCGGCATAGCTCTCTATGCCCCTCTTCGCTTTATCTATCTCTTCTTGTGTAAGGCCCTTAGTAGCTATTCTATCGTCGAGGATGCTAGTACGCCTATCCCTTAGTCTGTTAGTCTTTCTCTTTCCGCTGCAGCTAGTAACGCCGCGCTCTCTACCGTTAAGAAGCTCTCTATAGCTGTCTTACAGTGCTGGGGGGGTAGTTAGTTTGGTATGTGTAGTGCGCGTACGTTATTCAGGTGTCCGGATAGTTCAACGGTCCCTTTCGCGCAGCGCGGAGTTAGTGTAGTAAGTAAGTTCGAGATATAATAATCTGGGCATACAGATATAATTTAATACGGCCTTTTTAATAACTATATCTCGAACTAAGGAGGGAAAGGAATCTATGTAGTGGTAGGTAAGAGCTTTAGGGGTAGTGTGCCAAGGCCCAGCTCGGTCTGGGAGGGCCGAGCCGAAATTCCAAGGATCTACCCCATTACTTAGTCCTACCCCTTTCTGCTACTGCAACAATTAACAGGTCCCTACAAGGGCTACTAGACGACATCTGCTCTGCGTACCTCGATAACACGCTAGTGTTTACAGACAGGACCTATAAGGACTACGTATAGGACATTAAGAAAGTGCTAGACTGTTTGCAATAGGCTAGATTGTACCTCGACATCGACAAATGTAAATTCGGGGTATAGCGTACGAAATACCTAGGGTTTATTTTTAAGGCAGGGAAAGGCATTAATATAGACTGGAAGAAGATCGATGCTATTAAGTAGTAGAAGCTCCCTACGAGTGTTAAGGGCGTACAAGAATTCCTGAGGTTTGCTAACTTCTACTGCCAGTTTATACAGAACTACTTAGAGATAGTACGCCCTCTAGTTAAGCTAACACAAAGGAAGGACAGGCAGTTCAAATAGACGGAGGAATGCGACAAAAGTTTCAATAAGCTAAAGGAGCTCTTTACTATAGGACTAACACTTGCTGCCTTCGATCTAGAACATACGACGATACTGGAAACCGACTCCTTAGGTTACTGTATAGGGGGGATCCTCTCCTAGGTAGGTCTAGACAGCCTTTTACACCTATACGCGTACTTCTTTAAGAAGAACTCCCTAGCCGAATACAACTATTCTATCTACGACAAGGAATTGTTAGCAGTCGTACAGTGTTGCGAAGCGTAGGATAGAGAACTCTGCTCGGTTCCTGAATTCCTCGCCCTAACTAACTATAAGAACCTCGAGTACTTTACGCAACCCTAGAAGCTTTCTAAGAGACATGTACGATAGGCGATATACCTAAGCCGATTTAATATAAGACTCTAGTATCGTAAGGGAACGGACAACAGTAGGGCTAACGCACTATCTAGACGGGATTAAGACATGCTAGCGACGTACGACGACGACCGACTAAAAATTATAAACGTTCCAGATGTTCAAGGAAGAACTAGGCGAGGAGACTATCCGCCTAGCGGCGACATACGTATAGAAACCCTAGCTACAAGCGTAGGAAGAAGCAGTAGAAAAGAACGACGTATACTAAGGGGCCTATACAGCGATCTAAGGAAGACAGCGGAAGCTCCTAGCAGAGCTCTACCTTAAGGTGTTAGCAGCGGAGTGCACGGTAGATAAGGAGAACAACCTAAAGTTTAGGAATCGGGTTTGGGTCCTGGCAGACGAGAAGCTCTGTACGAGCTTAATACAACGGGTGTGTAATTCTATAGCAACCGGGTATCTAGGGCGCGAGGAGACGTATAGCATCGTCGCTAGGGACTACTACTAGCCGGCGATAGCAAAGGACATCCGTAGGTTCGTACAGAACTGCGATATCTGCAGACGGACGAAGCCTTAGCGTAAACTAAAGTACGGCCTATTAAAACCCCTACCGATACCGGACCGGCCCTAGCAAGACCTAACCGTAGATTTTATTATAGACCTCCCTAAGAGCGACGGACGGCAGATCATTATAGTAGTTACGGACAAGCTAACGAGGGGGGTTATACTAGAGGGAATAGACTCTATTACAGCCGAGGACACTGCCTAGGCATTTATATAGACGACGTTTAGCAAGTACGGGTTCCCTTAGTCAATTGTGTCTAACAGGGGTACACAGTGTACAAGCTAGCTCTAGGCAAAAGTCTGTCAGTTGTTAAACGTAGAACGTCGCCTATTAACCGCTTAACACCTAAAGACAGACAGTGCGACAGAGAGGGTCAACTCGACAGTAGAAGCGTACCTCTAGGCGTACGTTAACTACAACTAGACGAATTGGAACCGCCTCCTCCCTATAGCGGAGCTAGCTATTAACAGTCGTACAGCTAACGCTACAGGACTGTCCCCCTTCTTTATAGCCTACAGGTACGACTACTCCCTGCTCCTACCGACCCTAAGCGGCGTTATCTTACGTCCTGTACGATCTCCGATTTAGCAGGGAGAAGCTATCGTACGGACGCTTACGAACGCCTATTAATAGGCGAAAGCGAGTCTAGCTATAGTTTAACAGAATGCGGAAGAGCAGGCTAGCAAGGGACAGCAGGCTGCACTAAGGTACAAGGCAGGAGATAAGGTCTAGCTAAACTAGCGCAATATCTGTATAGACTAGCTAAGTAAGAAACTGGATTAGAAGAACCGGAAGTTTACAGTAGTCCGGCCAGTAGGGACATACGCCGTACAACTTAACACTCCCCTAGGGATCTACCCAGTTTTCTATATAGACCTCGTATAGCTAGCATATCCGGACTCCCTACTGCACTAGACGACAGACGACGCACGCCCTCCAGCGATCGTAACTAAAGACTAGGAGGAGTATAAAGTTAAAGAGATCCTTAAGGGTTAGAGGAGGCAGAAGAAGATAGAATACCTAGTTAAATAGGCAGGTTAGGCAGAGCCTATATAGGAACTATACGAGGCTCTTTAGGATATACAGGCACTAGACAAGTAGGAGGAGAGATACCCTAGTAAACGGTTACAGTAACACTGTACTGTATAGGGCGGGACAAACAGCAGCTATAGGGCTAGACAGCTGCAAGGAACATTAGGCAGCTATAGGCAGGACTAGGAAACTGTAAAGGAAGAGCAGGAATAGAGGGGGAACTAGGGACATCTATCCCTAGAGATATAAAAGAGGAGATAACACTAGGGAACCTACAAGAAGCATAGTATAGGTATAGGAAGTAGGGAAGGGTAGAAGAATAGGAATAGAGCTAGTATAGAGTAGGGCAGGACTATATAAGATAACTGGACAGACGACTGCTAGGTAAACGGCTACTACCCTACCCTATAGACGATAACGGACTGGAACTTTACCTAAGTGCTAAGCCCTAGGCAGCGACCGAGGCACTAGGATATACTCCCTAAGCAGGAACCGAGATAATCGGCCGGACGGCCTGCTACCGCCGGACTATACGGATAGGGCGCGGAGTGCACAGGTAGAGCAATAGACTAGGAGATAGACGGACGAGGGATAAAAGGGAGGTAAATAAACAGGTAAGGACAGGACGGCTTACCTGTATATAGGACGAAAGACAGGTAAATAGGGAGACTGCGACTATAGAAAATAGTAAACCAGACGGGACTAAGCGCCTCCTGCACCTTTATAACTGCTTGCAGGTCCTCCTCTGCCTTGGCTTCGGCATCCTTAAAATAGCGACTAAACTTAGTTAAGATTAGGTAGAAGCGATCCAGCACGACCTTTATAACTACTCGTAGGTCCTCCTCTGCCTTGACTTCAGGATCTAAATAGACGAGTCCAAGGTCGCAGCAGCGTTAAGTAAGGGGGGGAGAGGGACCTAGGACGTAGGGTAACTATGTAACTGCAGGCTATAGGGGGTAACGGCAAACGGGCAACTGCCACCCGAGGCCCTAGTAACAATAGGGAGGGCATCTGTCGGGCATTGCCGACTAGCAAGTGCCTAGACGACAGTTGACTATACAGACAACTGGACGAGTATAGGCACTATTTAGAAAGGGGACGCTATAAGCGAGCGTACAGTACGACAGCGTATAGGGACAAGACTGCAAGGAGGGAGGGGGGGGTAATGTTAGGGGACGCCGCCCTGCCAGGTCCTGTACCTAAACTGGCCGTTGTCCTAAGGTTTGCGACTTAGCGGCGCTAGTACGACCCTACCCTCTATACGGAGTTACTAATACGACCCTACTCCTATACAGAGGGAGAATCCTATAGCCCTATATAGAGGGAAATAGCTGCCCCTCTACACATAGGGAAAACTCTGCATTCCTGTACAGAGGGAAACTCCTAACCCTCTATATAGAGCAAAATCCCTATATCCCTACACAGAGGGAAATTGCTAGCTTGGCTTCGTAGGTACAAATTGTACAGCAGCGGACGACGAAGGAACTACCTATTAGTTCCTTTATATAGATACCTAGCTTTAAGTTTCTAAACCAAGATTCTTAAACCCTTACACCTAGCAGCTCGCTACAGCGCAACTATCGTACGTTAACGCTGTAGTTATTGCTACTCGTAGTTAATCCCATACTGTCTGTACTAACTCCCTCTAGGGCTCTTTTGCCCTATACTGCCTGCCCGGCTTCTAGGCCGGCGTATGTGCGTCGTATAAGTAGAAGGACGGCTCCCTCTACTGCTCCTACCGCTGTCTAGGGGAGGCCTATAGGGGAGTGCCTCTCCTCTATAGTAGTAAGCCGGGTAGGGCCCTAGCCAACTAGGAGGTTATTAAGATCTCGGACAGGGAGCTGTTAGCTTCATCGTCGGCCGCCCTAGTTAAGTCGCGTAGTAGCTAGTAAGATATCCCTATAAGCTAGTATATAAAAATTTTCGGACAGTTCTGCTCCTATTTCCTTTTATTTTTATACTTAATCCTACCTGTCTCCTAGGTTATCTCTCTCCTGCCCCCTTCTATACAGTATAATGTTAGAGGAACCTAGTTTAACCTTACACCCCGATTCTCGACCCTTTAGCAACTCGGTGTTGCTAGCAGCTGTCCTATACTGTTGCAGTAGCAGAAAGGGGTAGGACTAAGTAATAGGGTAGACCCTTGGAATTTCGGCTCGGACCTTCTAGACCGAGCCGGGCCTTGGCATACCCACCCCTAAAGCCCTTACCTACTACTACATAGATTCCTTTCCTTCCTTAGTTCGAGATATAGTTATCAAAACAGCTGTATTAAATTATATCTGCGTACTCAGATTATTATATCTCGAGCTCACTACCCTAACCCTATACTGCGCGAAAGGGTCTGTTAAATTATCCGGCTACCTAAATAACGTACGCGCACACTACAAACCAAGCCAAAACACTAGCACTATAAGAAGACTATAGAGGGCTTCTTAACAGTAGAGGGCGGCGTTACAGGCTGCAGCAGAAAGAGAAAGACTAACAGACCGAGAGATAGGCGCACTAGCATCCTCGACGATAGAACGGCTACTAAGGGCCTTATAGAAAAAGAGACAGATAAAGCAAAGAAGGGTATAGCCGGCTATAAGGAGCTGTATGCCCGTACGCTAGATAAAATAGAAGAATATCTAGCAGCACAAGGAGCTAGGAAGGTGTTCGACATTATTACCTTTATTAAGAAGAAGTTTTATGAGAACATAGAAGAGAACAGGCGACTAAGAGAGGAAATAAAAGCAGTAATAGCTAAGAAGGAATCGGTAGAGACTATTATCGATATGCTAGAAAACTAGGCAGCGAATCGACTAGCACAACTAAAGGCGATAAAGGCTTAGTTAGCTGATATAGAAGCAGTAATGTCGTTAGCGCTGCCACTACATCGAGAAGAACAAGCAGAGACTGCTTTTACCGGCAGCCTACAGTTGAGGTAGCACCTCGATAACGTTACTATCTAACCTACTAGCGTTTAGGGGCGGAGACCCTAAAGACTAGGAGGCATTTAAGAAAAGATAAAGAACAAGATAGACCGCGATTATGCCACAAACAGTAAAGAAGACAGATTAGCCTACCTAGAATCGCGATTAGAAGGTAAAGCTTTTTTGTTAGTAGCAGACCTAGAAGAGGTAATTGCCGAAGAAGCAATTAAAGCGCTGGATTAACGCTTCGGAGACTCCTTCTAAAAGAAAACGGCCTATAAGCAACTGGATAAGATTAACTAGAACCGGCTAACGTTTAAGGAGTTCTACGGACTGTCTAGAACATATGCTATTAGAGCTAAAGTGTTAGAAGATAAGCAGTTATACTTACTAAGGCAGAAGCTGAACCCTAAACTAGCTGCAGCTATAGCTTTGGTAGAAGACGAAGACCTCGAGAGCTTCGTATACCGAGCAAGAGTTACTGCTAGAAATCTGAGCGCCTACACGAAATCGGCATTGCGCGAACTAATTTAGAAGCAGTCGGCGCCGACAACACGACCCCCCCTGCTCCTTTCCAACGAGCACTTACCTAGCAGCTATCTTATTCGCTACGCTCGTCTTCCGTCCCTACCTGCTACGCGTACGGAAAACCTGGCTATATCGCTACTAGATGCTAAGCGACGGCTTAATAGAAGCAGGAGTATCGCGCCGCCAAGCTACTGCTACCGAGGAAGACTATCTAAGCTATAGAGCTAGCACTGAACGACACCAACAGCGTAGACGGTAGAGTGCTATTAAGAATCTTAGGAAAAGACTAGCTAGACGGATAGGCCCCCTATCTAGCAACGACAATAGGGCACCGACGCGGTCCTTATTACTAGAAGAAGGGAGCATCAACAGTTGTAACGATCCGCTCTTAGCAGCGGTAGAAGTAAGTACAGAAACCGCTATTATCCTTCTGATTACTATCTACCCCCTCGATAGCTCGTACAGCCCCCTTTAGTTAAGAGCCTTTATCGACATAGGAGCGCTTATCGGAGCGGCGATCCTCTATTGATTGGTTCAGAAACTGATAAAAGGATACAGTTATCCTATAGAGCTAGCGTCGCCGACGCGAATTTTGGCATACAACGGACAAAGACACTAAGAGTGTTACGCATTATGTGCTATTAAGAACCACCCTAGCTGGTCGCACTACAGAAGCGACGTTCCGAGTTATAGATATACGAAGGTTTAACATTATTATAGGACAGAAATAGATAAAGAACTAGAAAGCCGTTATTAATATAGGTAAAGGCACACTCGAATTCAAAACTCAGCAGAGCGGCGTCGTCGCCGCCGAATCGGTCACCGCTATCGCCGCGAAACCGAACGTTACAACTACCGGAGCGGTCCGGATCGATCGGTCCGACCCTCTAGACACTGTTAGAGTAATAAGCTTAGAGGCTCTAACGACTCTCGCGATGTTACTAGAGAATAAGATCTACGCTATTTCAATAAAAGACATCGAAAATTATCGGAAAATAATAGCGGAAGAAGAAGTAGACCCGTTAGAGGTGTTTACTAAAGGAACTCTATAGTTACACTAACGTGTTCTCGAAAGCCGACTCCAACCTCCTGCCGCTCTACTAGCCGGAATACGACTGTTGCAGCGGCAGAAAGGGGGAATATATATTAGGATAGTGTTTATAAAATTTCCCCCTTTCTGCCGCTGCAACAGTCGTATTCCGGCTAGTAGAGCGGCAGGAGGTTGGAGTCGGCTTTCGAGAACACGTTAGTGTAACTATAGAGTTCCTTTAGTAACACCTCTAACGGGTCTACTTCTTCTTCCGCTATTATTTTCCGATAATTTTCGATGTCTTTTATTGAAATAGCGTAGATCTTATTCTCTAGTAACATCGCGAGAGTCGTTAGAGCCTCTAAGCTTATTACTCTAACAGTGTCTAGAGGGTCGGACCGATCGATCCGGACCGCTCCGGTAGTTGTAACGTTCGGTTTCGCGGCGATAGCGGTGACCGATTCGGCGGCGACGACGCCGCTCTGCTGAGTTTTGAATTCGAGTGTGCCTTTACCTATATTAATAACGGCTTTCTAGTTCTTTATCTATTTCTGTCCTATAATAATGTTAAACCTTCGTATATCTATAACTCGGAACGGTCGTCGCTTCTGTAGTGCGACCAGCTAGGGTGGTTCTTAATAGCACATAATGCGTAACACTCTTAGTGTCTTGTCCGTTGTATGCCAAAATTCGCGTCGGCGACGCTAGCTCTATAGGATAACTGTATCCTTTTATCAGTTTCTGAACCAATCAATAGAGGATCGCCGCTCCGATAAGCGCTCCTATGTCGATAAAGGCTCTTAACTAAAGGGGGCTGTACGAGCTATCGAGGGGGTAGATAGTAATCAGAAGGATATAGCGGTTTCTGTACTTACTTCTACCGCTGCTAAGAGCGGATCGTTACAACTGTTGATGCTCCCTTCTTCTAGTAATAAGGACCGCGTCGGTGCCCTATTGTCGTTGCTAGATAGGGGGCCTATCCGTCTAGCTAGTCTTTTCCTAAGATTCTTAATAGCACTCTACCGTCTACGCTGTTGGTGTCGTTCAGTGCTAGCTCTATAGCTTAGATAGTCTTCCTCGGTAGCAGTAGCTTGGCGGCGCGATACTCCTGCTTCTATTAAGCCGTCGCTTAGCATCTAGTAGCGATATAGCCAGGTTTTTCCGTACGCGTAGCAGGTAGGGACGGAAGACGAGCGTAGCGAATAAGATAGCTGCTAGGTAAGTGCTCGTTGGAAAGGAGCATGGGGGTCGTGTTGTCGGCGCCGACTGCTTCTAAATTAGTTCGCGCAATGCCGATTTCGTGTAGGCGCTCAGATTTCTAGCAGTAACTCTTGCTCGGTATACGAAGCTCTCGAGGTCTTCGTCTTCTACCAAAGCTATAGCTGCAGCTAGTTTAGGGTTCAGCTTCTGCCTTAGTAAGTATAACTGCTTATCTTCTAACACTTTAGCTCTAATAGCATATGTTCTAGACAGTCCGTAGAACTCCTTAAACGTTAGCCGGTTCTAGTTAATCTTATCCAGTTGCTTATAGGCCGTTTTTTCTTTTAGAAGGAGTCTCCGAAGCGTTAATCCAGCGCTTTAATTGCTTCTTCGCAATTACCTCTTCTAGGTCTGCTACTAACAAAAAAGCTTTACCTTCTAATCGCGATTCTAGGTAGGCTAATCTGTCTTCTTTACTGTTTGTGGCATAATCGCGGTCTATCTTGTTCTTTATCTTTTTCTTAAATGCCTCCTAGTCTTTAGGGTCTCCGCCCCTAAACGCTAGTAGGTTAGATAGTAACGTTATCGAGGTGCTACCTCAACTGTAGGCTGCCGGTAAAGCAGTCTCTGCTTGTTCTTCTCGATGTAGTGGCAGCGCTAACGACATTACTGCTTCTATATCAGCTAACTAAGCCTTTATCGCCTTTAGTTGTGCTAGTCGATTCGCTGCCTAGTTTTCTAGCATATCGATAATAGTCTCTACCGATTCCTTCTTAGCTATTACTGCTTTTATTTCCTCTCTTAGTCGCCTGTTCTCTTCTATGTTCTCATAAAACTTCTTCTTAATAAAGGTAATAATGTCGAACACCTTCCTAGCTCCTTGTGCTGCTAGATATTCTTCTATTTTATCTAGCGTACGGGCATACAGCTCCTTATAGCCGGCTATACCCTTCTTTGCTTTATCTGTCTCTTTTTCTATAAGGCCCTTAGTAGCCGTTCTATCGTCGAGGATGCTAGTGCGCCTATCTCTCGGTCTGTTAGTCTTTCTCTTTCTGCTGCAGCCTGTAACGCCGCCCTCTACTGTTAAGAAGCCCTCTATAGTCTTCTTATAGTGCTAGTGTTTTGGCTTGGTTTGTAGTGTGCGCGTACGTTATTTAGGTAGCCGGATAATTTAACAGACCCTTTCGCGCAGTATAGGGTTAGGGTAGTGAGCTCGAGATATAATAATCTGAGTACGCAGATATAATTTAATACAGCTGTTTTGATAACTATATCTCGAACTAAGGAAGGAAAGGAATCTATGTAGTAGTAGGTAAGGGCTTTAGGGTGGGTATGCCAAGGCCCGGCTCGGTCTAGAAGGTCCGAGCCGAAATTCCAAGGGTCTACCCTATTACTTAGTCCTACCCCTTTCTGCTACTGCAACAGTATAGGACAGCTGCTAGCAACACCGAGTTGCTAAAGGGTCGAGAATCGGGGTGTAAGGTTAAACTAGGTTCCTCTAACATTATACTGTATAGAAGGGGGCAGGAGAGAGATAACCTAGGAGACAGGTAGGATTAAGTATAAAAATAAAAGGAAATAGGAGCAGAACTGTCCGAAAATTTTTATATACTAGCTTATAGGGATATCTTACTAGCTACTACGCGACTTAACTAGGGCGGCCGACGATGAAGCTAACAGCTCCCTGTCCGAGATCTTAATAACCTCCTAGTTGGCTAGGGCCCTACCCGGCTTACTACTATAGAGGAGAGGCACTCCCCTATAGGCCTCCCCTAGACAGCGGTAGGAGCAGTAGAGGGAGCCGTCCTTCTACTTATACGACGCACATACGCCGGCCTAGAAGCCGGGCAGGCAGTATAGGGCAAAAGAGCCCTAGAGGGAGTTAGTACAGACAGTATGGGATTAACTACGAGTAGCAATAACTACAGCGTTAACGTACGATAGTTGCGCTGTAGCGAGCTGCTAGGTGTAAGGGTTTAAGAATCTTGGTTTAGAAACTTAAAGCTAGGTATCTATATAAAGGAACTAATAGGTAGTTCCTTCGTCGTCCGCTGCTGTACAATTTGTACCTACGAAGCCAAGCTAGCAATTTCCCTCTGTGTAGGGATATAGGGATTTTGCTCTATATAGAGGGTTAGGAGTTTCCCTCTGTACAGGAATGCAGAGTTTTCCCTATGTGTAGAGGGGCAGCTATTTCCCTCTATATAGGGCTATAGGATTCTCCCTCTGTATAGGAGTAGGGTCGTATTAGTAACTCCGTATAGAGGGTAGGGTCGTACTAGCGCCGCTAAGTCGCAAACCTTAGGACAACGGCCAGTTTAGGTACAGGACCTGGCAGGGCGGCGTCCCCTAACATTACCCCCCTCCCTCCTTGCAGTCTTGTCCCTATACGCTGTCGTACTGTACGCTCGCTTATAGCGTCCCCTTTCTAAATAGTGCCTATACTCGTCCAGTTGTCTGTATAGTCAACTGTCGTCTAGGCACTTGCTAGTCGGCAATGCCCGACAGATGCCCTCCCTATTGTTACTAGGGCCTCGGGTGGCAGTTGCCCGTTTGCCGTTACCCCCTATAGCCTGCAGTTACATAGTTACCCTACGTCCTAGGTCCCTCTCCCCCTTACTTAACGCTGCTGCGACCTTGGACTCGTCTATTTAGATCCTGAAGTCAAGGCAGAGGAGGACCTACGAGTAGTTATAAAGGTCGTGCTGGATCGCTTCTACCTAATCTTAACTAAGTTTAGTCGCTATTTTAAGGATGCCGAAGCCAAGGCAGAGGAGGACCTGCAAGCAGTTATAAAGGTGCAGGAGGCGCTTAGTCCCGTCTGGTTTACTATTTTCTATAGTCGCAGTCTCCCTATTTACCTGTCTTTCGTCCTATATACAGGTAAGCCGTCCTGTCCTTACCTGTTTATTTACCTCCCTTTTATCCCTCGTCCGTCTATCTCCTAGTCTATTGCTCTACCTGTGCACTCCGCGCCCTATCCGTATAGTCCGGCGGTAGCAGGCCGTCCGGCCGATTATCTCGGTTCCTGCTTAGGGAGTATATCCTAGTGCCTCGGTCGCTGCCTAGGGCTTAGCACTTAGGTAAAGTTCCAGTCCGTTATCGTCTATAGGGTAGGGTAGTAGCCGTTTACCTAGCAGTCGTCTGTCCAGTTATCTTATATAGTCCTGCCCTACTCTATACTAGCTCTATTCCTATTCTTCTACCCTTCCCTACTTCCTATACCTATACTATGCTTCTTGTAGGTTCCCTAGTGTTATCTCCTCTTTTATATCTCTAGGGATAGATGTCCCTAGTTCCCCCTCTATTCCTGCTCTTCCTTTACAGTTTCCTAGTCCTGCCTATAGCTGCCTAATGTTCCTTGCAGCTGTCTAGCCCTATAGCTGCTGTTTGTCCCGCCCTATACAGTACAGTGTTACTGTAACCGTTTACTAGGGTATCTCTCCTCCTACTTGTCTAGTGCCTGTATATCCTAAAGAGCCTCGTATAGTTCCTATATAGGCTCTGCCTAACCTGCCTATTTAACTAGGTATTCTATCTTCTTCTGCCTCCTCTAACCCTTAAGGATCTCTTTAACTTTATACTCCTCCTAGTCTTTAGTTACGATCGCTGGAGGGCGTGCGTCGTCTGTCGTCTAGTGCAGTAGGGAGTCCGGATATGCTAGCTATACGAGGTCTATATAGAAAACTGGGTAGATCCCTAGGGGAGTGTTAAGTTGTACGGCGTATGTCCCTACTGGCCGGACTACTGTAAACTTCCGGTTCTTCTAATCCAGTTTCTTACTTAGCTAGTCTATACAGATATTGCGCTAGTTTAGCTAGACCTTATCTCCTGCCTTGTACCTTAGTGCAGCCTGCTGTCCCTTGCTAGCCTGCTCTTCCGCATTCTGTTAAACTATAGCTAGACTCGCTTTCGCCTATTAATAGGCGTTCGTAAGCGTCCGTACGATAGCTTCTCCCTGCTAAATCGGAGATCGTACAGGACGTAAGATAACGCCGCTTAGGGTCGGTAGGAGCAGGGAGTAGTCGTACCTGTAGGCTATAAAGAAGGGGGACAGTCCTGTAGCGTTAGCTGTACGACTGTTAATAGCTAGCTCCGCTATAGGGAGGAGGCGGTTCCAATTCGTCTAGTTGTAGTTAACGTACGCCTAGAGGTACGCTTCTACTGTCGAGTTGACCCTCTCTGTCGCACTGTCTGTCTTTAGGTGTTAAGCGGTTAATAGGCGACGTTCTACGTTTAACAACTGACAGACTTTTGCCTAGAGCTAGCTTGTACACTGTGTACCCCTGTTAGACACAATTGACTAAGGGAACCCGTACTTGCTAAACGTCGTCTATATAAATGCCTAGGCAGTGTCCTCGGCTGTAATAGAGTCTATTCCCTCTAGTATAACCCCCCTCGTTAGCTTGTCCGTAACTACTATAATGATCTGCCGTCCGTCGCTCTTAGGGAGGTCTATAATAAAATCTACGGTTAGGTCTTGCTAGGGCCGGTCCGGTATCGGTAGGGGTTTTAATAGGCCGTACTTTAGTTTACGCTAAGGCTTCGTCCGTCTGCAGATATCGCAGTTCTGTACGAACCTACGGATGTCCTTTGCTATCGCCGGCTAGTAGTAGTCCCTAGCGACGATGCTATACGTCTCCTCGCGCCCTAGATACCCGGTTGCTATAGAATTACACACCCGTTGTATTAAGCTCGTACAGAGCTTCTCGTCTGCCAGGACCCAAACCCGATTCCTAAACTTTAGGTTGTTCTCCTTATCTACCGTGCACTCCGCTGCTAACACCTTAAGGTAGAGCTCTGCTAGGAGCTTCCGCTGTCTTCCTTAGATCGCTGTATAGGCCCCTTAGTATACGTCGTTCTTTTCTACTGCTTCTTCCTACGCTTGTAGCTAGGGTTTCTATACGTATGTCGCCGCTAGGCGGATAGTCTCCTCGCCTAGTTCTTCCTTGAACATCTGGAACGTTTATAATTTTAGTCGGTCGTCGTCGTACGTCGCTAGCATGTCTTAATCCCGTCTAGATAGTGCGTTAGCCCTACTGTTGTCCGTTCCCTTACGATACTAGAGTCTTATATTAAATCGGCTTAGGTATATCGCCTATCGTACATGTCTCTTAGAAAGCTTCTAGGGTTGCGTAAAGTACTCGAGGTTCTTATAGTTAGTTAGGGCGAGGAATTCAGGAACCGAGCAGAGTTCTCTATCCTACGCTTCGCAACACTGTACGACTGCTAACAATTCCTTGTCGTAGATAGAATAGTTGTATTCGGCTAGGGAGTTCTTCTTAAAGAAGTACGCGTATAGGTGTAAAAGGCTGTCTAGACCTACCTAGGAGAGGATCCCCCCTATACAGTAACCTAAGGAGTCGGTTTCCAGTATCGTCGTATGTTCTAGATCGAAGGCAGCAAGTGTTAGTCCTATAGTAAAGAGCTCCTTTAGCTTATTGAAACTTTTGTCGCATTCCTCCGTCTATTTGAACTGCCTGTCCTTGTGTGTTAGCTTAACTAGAGGGCGTACTATCTCTAAGTAGTTCTGTATAAACTGGCAGTAGAAGTTAGCAAACCTCAGGAATTCTTGTACGCCCTTAACACTCGTAGGGAGCTTCTACTACTTAATAGCATCGATCTTCTTCCAGTCTATATTAATGCCTTTCCCTGCCTTAAAAATAAACCCTAGGTATTTCGTACGCTATACCCCGAATTTACATTTGTCGATGTCGAGGTACAATCTAGCCTATTGCAAACAGTCTAGCACTTTCTTAATGTCCTATACGTAGTCCTTATAGGTCCTGTCTGTAAACACTAGCGTGTTATCGAGGTACGCAGAGCAGATGTCGTCTAGTAGCCCTTGTAGGGACCTGTTAATTGTTGCAGTAGCAGAAAGGGGTAGGACTAAGTAATGGGGTAGATCCTTGGAATTTCGGCTCGGCCCTCCCAGACCGAGCTGGGCCTTGGCACACTACCCCTAAAGCTCTTACCTACCACTACATAGATTCCTTTCCCTCCTTAGTTCGAGATATAGTTATTAAAAAGGCCGTATTAAATTATATCTGTATGCCCAGATTATTATATCTCGAACTTACTTACTACACTAACTCCGCGCTGCGCGAAAGGGACCGTTGAACTATCCGGACACCTGAATAACGTACGCGCACTACACATACCAAACTAACTACCCCCAGCACTGTAAGACAGCTATAGAGAGCTTCTTAACGGTAGAGAGCGGCGTTACTAGCTGCAGCGGAAAGAGAAAGACTAACAGACTAAGGGATAGGCGTACTAGCATCCTCGACGATAGAATAGCTACTAAGGGCCTTACACAAGAAGAGATAGATAAAGCGAAGAGGGGCATAGAGAGCTATGCCGAACTGTACGTACGCAAGCCGGAGGAAATAGAAGAGTATCTAGCAGAGAATAGAGCTAAGAAGGTGTTCGACATTATTACCTTTATCGAGAAGAAGTTTTATAGGAACATAGAAGAAAACATAAGACTAAGGGAAGAAATAGAAACAGTAATAGCCGAGAAGGAATCGGCAGAAGCGATTATTGAGGTGCTAGAAAACTAAGCGGCAAACCGACTAGCACAACTAAAGGCGATAAAGACTTAGGTAGCTAAGATAGAAGCAGCGATGTCGTTAGCGCTGCTACTACATCGAGAAGAACAAGCAGAGACCGCCTTACCGGCGGCCTATAGTTAAGGTAGAACACTAATAACGTAAGTACCCAATCTACTAGCGTTTAGGGAAGGGGACCCTAAAGACTGGGAAGCGTTTAAGAAAAAGATAAAGAACAAGATAGATCGCGATTACGCCGGAAACAGTGCCGGAGATAGATTGGCCTACCTGGAATCGCGATTAGAAAGTAAAGCTTTTTCGTTAGTAGCGGACCTAGAAGAGGTAACCGCTAAAGAAGCGATTAAAGCGCTGGATTCACGCTTCGGAGACCCCTTCCGAAAGAAGACAGCCTGTAAACAGCTAGACAAAATTAGCCAGAACCGGCAGACGTTCGAGGAATTTTACAGACTGTTCCGAAAATATGCTATTAGAGCTAGAGTGTCGGAAGATAAGCAGCTCTACCTACTAAGGCAGAAGCTGAACCCTAAACTAGCCGCAGCTATAGCTTCTGTAGAAGACGAAGACCTTAAGAGCTTCGTGCACCGAGCGAGAGTTACTGCTAGAAACCTAAGCGCTTACGCGAAGTCGCGCGAATCGAACTAGAAGCCGTCGATAACGCAGACAACGAGACCCCCTGCACCTTTTCGGAGAACGCCTTAGCAGCTATCGTATTCGCCGCGTTCGTCGTTCGTCCCTACCTGCTACGCGTATAGAAAGCCTAGCTATATCGCTACGAGATGCTAAGCATTAGATAAGCAGAAGCAGGAGTATCGTGTTACGAAGTAGCCGCAGCAGCAGCTATAGAGAAAGATTATCCAAGCTATCGAGCCGTCTCCGAAAGACACCGACAGTGTAGACAGTAGAGTGCTACTAAGAATCCTGGGAAAAGACTAGCTAGACGGATAGGCCCCCTATCTAGCAAGGACAATAGGGCACTAAGACGAACAACGTCGCTAGAAGAAGGAAGTATTAACAGCTGCAGCGATCCGCTCTTAGCGGCAGTAGAAGTGAACACGGAAACAGCTATTATCCTTCCGATTACTGTCTACCCTCTCGATAGCTTAAGCAGACTACTCCAGCTAAGAGCTTTTATTAACACAGGAGCCCTTATCGGCGCGGCGATCTACTATCGATTGGTTCAGAAGCTAATAAACGGGTATAGTTACCTAGTGGAACTAGAATCGCTAACGAGAATTTCGGCGTACAACGGACAGGACATGGAAAGTGTTACGCACTATATGCTACTAAGGACTACACTGGCTGGCCGCACTACGGAAGCTACGTTCCGAATTATAGACATCAGACGGTTCGACATTATTATAGGGCAGAAATAGATAAAGAACTAGAAAGCTGTTATCGACGTAGGTAAAGGCACGCTAGGGTTCAAAGACCAGCAGAGCGGAGTCGCCGCCGAATCGGTTACCGTCGTCGCCGCGAAATCGAACGCTACGACTATCGGTGCAGTCCCGAAGGATCGATCCGACCCTTAAGACACGATCGGAATAATAAGCTCGGAAGCCTTAACGACCCTCGCGAGGTCGCTAGACAATAAAATTTACGCTGTCTTAATAAAGGACATCGAGGACTACTAGAAGATAATAGCAGAAGAAGAAGTAGATCCGCTAGAGGTGTTACCAAAAGAACTCTATAGTTACACTAATGTGTTCTCGAAAGCAGACTCTAACTTACTGCTGCTCTACCGACCGGAATATAACAACAAGATCCAGCTGAAAGAAGGAGCTACGCTGCTAAGAACAGAACCCCTAAGAAGGCTGTCGCCAGCCGAGCTAGGCTAGGTAGAAGTGTTTGTTCGAGAGTGATCTGGGCACGCAGATATAATTCAATACGGCCTTTTTAATAACTATATCTCGAACTAAGGAGGGAAAGGAATCTATATAGTGGTAAGTAAGAGCTTTAGGGGTAGTGTGCCAAGGCCTAGCTCGGTCCAGAAGGGCCGAGCCGAAATTCCAAGGGTCCACCCTATTACTTAGTCCTACCCTATTCTGCCGCCGCAACACTACCCCCCTCCCTTACTAGTGGTCGACCTCGATCGCTTACTTATCTATCTGTTTTTTTTTTTGGTTCCGTCGCTATTTCTTCGCTTTCTTCTATTTCGAAACTATCCCCTTTTTTTTATCTTCTTTCTTCTTACATCGTCGCCTCCTAACGTCTTTACTTAGCGTCTATCTAATCGGAAGAGCTATCTGATCGGATCCGGCGGTTACCTAAGCTACGGCGTAACCGGTCTATGCTCCGCTACAGAGGTCTATATAGATTTATCTGCAGCTCGCTATCTTCTTCTTCTTCTTTCTCTACCAAAGGCCTTATACACTGCAGGACCGGCGGCGCCGACGCCGCTGCACGGCGTCGACGAGCTTCCTGCCGAGGCGGTAGTAGGTAGTAGCCGAGTCGAAGACTCTAGCGAAGCGAATGCTACGATCGTCTTTATTAGCTTCTGCACTAATAGAGCAGACGCGGTTTTTCTTCCTCTTCTAGAATAATTAACTTTGGAGCTACTTAGGCTTCGGCTTCCTCGGGGTTCTGGACATAAAAATTCTCTTAGCAGCTCCGCCGAATTCCGGAGGTTCTCGGCCGGATACTATTTATAGTCTTCTAGCTATCCTTTCTATAAGATCCTCGCTTCGATAGATCCTCTTAGCTTTCTTATATCTATTACATCTTCTACCTCCTATTCTTCTTCTTTACTATCTATCTCGATTGGTGGGGGTTCGGCGAACCCTTGTTCTAGAAGGCCGTCTTAAGGGTCTAGACTTAGCAGGTCTGAATGGAAGACATCGTAGATTTGGAACGATTTCGGTAGTTGGAGCCGATAGGTCACTGGCGACCTCTTTTCCACTATCTTAAACAGACCTATATAGCAGGGGTTAAGCTTGGCGTTGCCTTTTAGCCTTAGATTCTGCGTGCTAAGCTATACCTTTTAGCCTTCTTCGAATTCTATTGGTGACCGCTTTCTATTAGCTCGAGTTACTATCTTCTTCTAAGCCGATTCTATAGCCTCCCTCGCTACCTTAATCGCTTCTTCTATCTGGGTCTTAAGTGCTTCGGTCGCGGCGGCGGCGACTCTCTTCGACGAGGTGGCGGTAGAAGGTTCTAAAGAGCTGGGTTCGTTCGGTAGTTAGAAGCTTATTCTCGGAAGATAACTATGCGTTACCTCGAACGGCGCTAGTAAGGTGGCTTCTAATCGTGCTGAATTGGCCCAGAATTCGGCTATTAGCAACACCTTAAACTACTTAGCTTAATAATAACTGCAGAAGATTCGTAGATATTTCTCTATCTCGCGGTTAGCTACTTCTGACTGACCGTCGGTTTGAGGGTAAGCGGCCGTGCTGAGCTTTCTACGAATTCCGAGAGCTTGGTTAATAGCTTTCTATACGTTAGCGGTAAATTAAGGACCCCTATCCGTAGTAATAGTGTCCGGCAGGCTATAGTGCTTCTATACGTGCTAGATTAGCATTCTCGCCGTTTTCTTCTGCTGTAGTTCCTTTATCCTTAGCTTAGTAGGGGATAAAATAGCGCTCCTTGCTTAGTCGATCTACTACATTCAGCGTAGCGTTATATCTATTAGAATCCGGCAGGCCGGTTACGAAATCTATCGTAATGTGGTGCTACGGTTTCTTAGAGATCGGAAGTAGCTTTTAGCAGACCGGCCGGAAGGCCGTAACGTAGCTTCGCGGCTCGGTACACGTAACAGTTAGCGATAAACCAGTGGATCCGCTCGAAAATTCGCGGAAACCAGTAGGTCGTCCTTACAGCTTCTATCGTCTTTTTCGAGCCTGCGTAGCTGACGTCTTTAGAACTATAAACTAGCTGGATAACCTCTGTAATCAGTTCTTCTAGAACGATTAGCTTCCCTAAGCCGGTTTTGTTAAGCTTCTGCTGCTAGTTACGCCGTTCCACTTTCTCGTAGAGCGTCTCTTTCTCGGTTAGCGGCTCTATCGTACAATTCCTTGCCTCTTTCAACACCTCGGCATCTACTATTCGTTCGGTTAACACCTTCTAAACATGTTCAGATCTTCTTTCGCGCAGCTGGTCTTTCCTTCTCTTCTCGTTAGTGTATTAGCCTTTCTATTCTAAGCTCCAGGTTAGTAAGTAATCTTAAAGTCGAATCCGGACAAGTAGGCAGCCTACCGAGCTTGGCGCCGCGATAGCTTCTACGTCTTTATAAAGTAGGTAAGTAACTAGTGATCCGTAAGGACCTAGACTGTGCTCTTTCTAGCTATAAGCTCTGGCTTGCACTCTTCGAACGCCTGTATAATAGCTAACAGTTCTTTATCGTAGATAGCGTAGTTCCGCTTAGCATTATTTATAGACTCGCTAAAGAAAGCTACTGGATAGAGGGTCTCGTCGTCGTTAGCGTATTAAGAAAGGACCCCTGCTGTTACTGTGTCGGAAGCGTCTGTTTCTATGTAGATCGTCTTTTCCGGTCGGAAGTGTGCTAGCACTAGCGCTAAGGCCACCGCCTCCTTAAAAGCCGGTTAAAGGCTTCCGTGCACCTCTTATTCTATAGGCCAGCGGCCTCTTTCTTTAGTGCTTCGTTTAGGGGTCTCGCTATCTTGCTAAAGTCCTTAATAAACTGTCGATAGTAGCTGCAGAATCCGAGAAACGCTCTAATTTACGTAGTGTTTCCGGATTTCGGCTGCTTCTATTTTGCGACGGCAGCGACTTTCGATAGGTTTATCCGAATTCCTTCTCTTCTAACGATAAGACCGAGATATTTGACTTCGGTCTAGTAGAACTCGCTCTTCTTCGTGTCTGCGTTTAAGCTAGCCTTGCGGAGCCTTGTTAACACTTTCTTAATGTAGTCTGTATGTTGCTCTCTCGTTCTTTAGTGTAAATAAGGATGTCGTCCAAGTAG
>JACWNB010000088.1:0-24789 GCA_016165855.1 Pseudocercospora ulei
TGGCTCACATCGCTACGAAGATGCCTACAGTCATCGGATAATCAGAAAGACAGGACTATCGCGTTTTAAATAAAAGCAGCACGCAACGTGCCGCAAGCCTCCCGAGAAAGACTATCCTATAGCTCATGGAAAGCTATGTCTCCGAACGATGACTACATAGCGTAGAGCTAATCAGGCTGTGCAGGCTAAGAATTATAAGGAAAGACTAGCGGGACGGATAGGCACCCCACATTCCAGCATAGACAACAGGCGGCATATACGCGAACTACTCCGACAAAAGAAAGCATTAACAGGCTGCAACAGCGATCCGCTCTCAGGCGGCGGTGAAGTGAACACGGAAACAGCTATTATCGCTTCTAATTACTGTCTACCCCCCTTAACGGATCGAGCAAACCACTTTAGCTAAAAGCCTTTATCGACACCGGAGCTCTTATTGGCGCAGTCGATCCACCACCGACTGGTCCGGAAGCTGATAAATAGATACGGCTATCCAGTTACGTACTACGTGCCGCTAAGGACTACACTAGGCTGGTCGCACTACAGAAGCGACGTTCCGAATTATAGATATCGGAAGGTTTGACATCATTATAGGGCAGAAATGGATAAAGAACCAGAAAGCTATCGTTGACGTAGATAAAGGAACTATTAGGTTCAAAACCCCGGGTAGCGGAGCAGGGTCCATTAGAAAGGTCGCCACCGTCGCCGCCAAGCCGAAAGCTACGGAGTCCGCGAAGGAGGCTCCGTCCGATCGTTACGAACCCCCGGTTACCGTCGGAATAATAAGTTCAGAAGCTATAACGACCCTTGCGAAGTCGCTGGACAATAAGATTTACGCTATCTCGATAAAAGACATCGAAGACTACAGGAAGATAATAGCGAAAGAAGAAGTGGATCCGCTAGAGGTGCTACTAAAAGAACTCTATAGTTACGCTAACGCTTTCTCGAAGGCCGACTCTAACCTCCTGCCGCTCTATTGACCGGAATATAACAACAAGATCCGGCTGAAAGAAGGAGCTATGCTGCTAAGAACCGAGCCCCTAAGACGCTTGTCTCTGGCCGAACTGGACTAGGTAGAGGTGTTTTCGTTCGCGAAAACCTGGCGAAGAAGTTCATTATGCCGAGTTCTGCCAAATATGCATTACCAATTCTTTTTGTAAGAAAACCAGGGGGTGGTCTGCGACTCTGCGTAGACTATCGCGGCCTTAACGAGGTTACTAAGAGAGACGTATACCCGCTGCCGCTGATCGACGAGACTATACAACGAGTAGCTAAAGCTAAATAGTTCAGCAAACTGGACATTCGACAAGCGTTCTACCGACTAAGGAACGAAGAAGGGCAGACGGAAGATCTTACGACGTTTGCCACGCGTATAGGCAATTTTAAGTAGCTGGTAATGCCGTTCGGACTTACCAACGCGCCGGCAGTGTAGCAACGCTTTATAAACCACATCTTTATAGACATGTTTGGAACGGTTCGTATCCATTTACTTGGACGACATCCTTATCTACACCGAAGGAACGAGAGAACAGCACACGGACTACATCAAGAAGGTGCTGACCAGGCTCCGCAAGGTCGGATTAAACGCGGACACAAAAAAGAGCGAGTTCTATCAGACTGAAGTCAAATATCTCGGTCTGATCGTCAGAAGAGATAGAATTCGGATGGACCCCTTAAAGGTCGCCGCTGTAGCGGAATGGAAGCAGCCGAAATCCGGAAACACTACGCAAATCAGAGCGTTTCTCGGATTCTGCAGCTATTATCGACAGTTTATTAAGGACTTCAGTAAGATCGCGAGACCCCTGAACGAAGCGTTAAAGAAAGAGGCCGCCGGCCTATAGAATAAGAAGTGCACAGAAGCTACTATACGGCTAAAAGAAGCAGTGGCCTCGGCGCCGGTCCTGGCATACTTCCGACCGGAAAAGACGATCTACGTAGAAACGGACGCTTCCGACACAGTAACTGCCGGAGTCCTTTCTTAATATAGTAACGACGAAACCCTCTATCTAGTAGCTTTCTTTAGCAAGTCCATAACGGAAGCTAAGCGGAACTACGCGATCTACGATAAGGAGCTGTTGGCGATCATTTAGGCTTTCGAGGAGTGGAAGCCAGAGCTTATAGCTGGAAAGAGCACGGTCCAGGTCCTTACGGACCACCAGTCGCTGACCTACTTTATAAAGACACAGAAGCTCTTACGACGTTAAGCACGGTAGGCCGCCTACTTATTAGGGTTCGACTTTAAGATCACCTATCGACCAGGGGCTCAAAACGGAAAGGCTGACGCGCTAACGCAAAGAGAAGGGAAGACGAGCCGCGCGAAGGAAGATCCGAACATGTTTCAGAAGGTGC
Organism: Pseudocercospora ulei; assembly: GCA_016165855.1. Lineage (NCBI taxonomy): Eukaryota > Fungi > Ascomycota > Dothideomycetes > Mycosphaerellales > Mycosphaerellaceae > Pseudocercospora > Pseudocercospora ulei. The sequence goes on from JACWNB010000088.1 coordinate 2,347, forward strand.
TAACCGAACGGATGGTAGACGCCGAGGTGTTGAAGGAGGCGGGGATCTACGCGGCGGAACTGCGGACCGAACTAGAACCAATGGAGCCGCCGATCGAAGAAAAGACTCTCTACGAAAAGGTAGAGCAGCTCAATTAGCAGCAGAAGCTAGGCAAAACTGGTTCAGGGAAGATAATAGTTCCGGAAGAACTAATTACAGAAGTCATTCAGCTGATCTATGGCTCCGTAGATGTCGGCCACGTAGGCGCGAAGAAGACGATGCAGACAGTGAGAACGATCTACTGGTTTCCGCGGATCTATAAGCGGATCCACCGGTTTATCGCTAACTGCTACGCGTGCCGGGCCGCGAAGCTACGTTACGGTCTTCCGGCCGGTCTGCTAAAGCCACTTCCGATCCCCGAGAAACCATAGCAGCATATTACGATGGACTTCGTAACCGGCCTGCCGGATTCCGATAGATACGACGCTACGCTGAATGTAGTAGACCGATTGAGCAAAGAACGCCACTTTATCCTCTGTCGAGCGAGAGACGAAGGAACTACCGCAGAAGAGACCGCACGGATGTTGATTCAATATATGTGGAAGCATTATAGCCTGCCGGACACTATTACTACAGATAGGGGTCCTCAATTTACCGCCGACGTGTAGAAAGCTATTAACCAAGCTCTCGGAATTCATAGAAAGCTTAGCACCGCCGCTTACCCTCAAACTAATAGCCAGTCTAAAGTGGCTAATCGCGAGATAGAGCGATATCTGCGAACCTTCTGCAGCCACTATCAAGAAGAATAGGTTAAGGTGCTGCCGATGGCCGAGTTCTGCGCTAACTCGGCACCGTCTAAGGCCACCTCGCTGGCGCCGTTCGAGATAACGCACGGCTATCTTCCGAGGATAAGCTTTCAGCTGCCAAACGAACCTAGCTCCGCGAAACTATCTACCGCTACGTCGTCGAAGAGAGTCGCCGCCGCGGCGGCAGAAGCGCTACGATCTTAGATAGAAGAAGCAATCAAAGTAGCGAAAGACACGATGGAATCAACTTAGAAGAAGATAGTAACTCGAGCTAATAAGAAGCGGTCACCGATGGAATTCGAGGAAGGCCAAAAGGTATAGCTTAACACGCGGAACCTGAGGCTGAAAGGGAACGCCAAGCTTAACCCCCGCCACGTAGGCCCGTTTACGATAGTGGAAAAGAGGTCGCCGGTAACTTATCGGCTCCAGCTACCGAAATCGTTCCGGATCTACGACGTTTTCTATTCCGATCTACTGAGCCTGGACCCTGAGAACGGTCTGCCGCAGCAGGGGTTCGCTGAACCCCCACCAGTTAAGATAGACGGTAATAAAGAAGAGTGGGAGGTAGAAGATGTAGTGGACGTAAAGAATATATAGGGGTCCATCAAAGCGAGGATCTCGTAGAAGGGGTGGCCGGAAGACTATAAATAGTATCCGGTCGAAAACCTGCAAAATTCGGCGGAGCTGCTAAGAGATTTTTACGCGCAGAACCCGAAGAAGCCGAAGCCAGAATGGCTCTAAAGCCAATCCTTCCGGAAGAAAACAAAGAAAGCCGCGTCCGCTCCACCGGCGCGGAAGCCGATAAAAACGATCGTAGTTAAATTGATGGCTCTAGGCGGTCGGTCGGCGACCGCGTAGAGGCTTTGGTAGAAGAGAAAAAGAAGAAGAAAAACGGCGCCGCGGAAAGATCTATATAGACCTCCGCGCCGGCGCACAGACCAACTACGCTGCAGCTCAGATAACCTACGGCTCAGATCAGATAGCACGGATCAGGCGCACCGATTACATAAACGCCAAGTGAAGGACTTCGGATGCCGATAACGTAAGAAGTTAAGAAAGAGATAAAGAGGACGTTGTTTTTGATAAAAGATAGAAGAGGTAACGCTAACGTTGAAAGGGATTTTCGAGAAAGAGACGACGAATCACAAAAAAAAAAAAAAAAAAAAAAGTGGAGATTTTCGGATAGACGGGGTGACTAAGCGGTCGAGGGCGACCGCTAGTAAGGGAGGGGGGTAGTGTCGCGGCGGTGGAAAGAGGTAGGACAGATTGATAGGGTGGACCCTGGATTTCGGCTCGGCCCCTTCCGGGATTTAGGTTCCGGAACGGACCGAGCCGGGCCTTGGCACCACCACCTCTACGGAAGCCCACCACTACTACTACATAGATTCCTTTCCCTCCTTAGTTCGAGATATAGTTATTAAAACAGCCGTATTGAACCTTATCTGCGCGCTCGGATTAATATATCTCGAACTCACTCTCTACACCAAACCCGCGCTGCGCGAAAGGGCCCGTCGAACTATCCGGAAACCCGAATAACGTACGCGCACCTACACACACACTAACAACAACCCCTAAAGGCACCGTAAGAAGATGGAAGGCTTCTCAGCGGTAGAGAGCGGCATAACAGGCTGCTGCAGAAAGAGAAAGACTGACAGAGCGAGTAGGCGCTCCAGTGTCATTAATAATAAGATTATTATTAGCGGTTTTACAGCGGAAGAGACTGCAGAGATTAAGGAACGAATAAGCGAATACAAGAAGATCCACGACTGCACGATCGAGGAACTGGAAGACTATGTAAACGAGAATAGGATAGGAAAGGTCTACGATAGTATAGACCTTATTAAGACGCTGTTCTACAGAACGCTAGAAGAGAACAGACAACTAAGAGAAGAAACTAAAAGCAGTAAGGGCCGAAAAGGAATCGGTAGAGACTATTATTAACGTGTTAGAAAACGAGGCAGCGAATCGACTAATGCAACTAAAGGCGCTAAAGGATCAACTAGCTAATATGGAAGCAGCGAAGTCGTCGCTGCCACTACGGCGAGAAACCTACGCAGAGACCGCCTTACTAGCGGCCTATAGTTAAGGTAGCACTACGATAACGCCACTGCCGGACCCACCTGCTTTTGGTAGCGGAGACCCTAAAGCGTAGGAGGTATTTAAGAAGAAGATCAAGAATAAGATAAACCGCGATTACGCATCGAGCGGCGAAGAGAATAGGTTGGCGTACCTGGAATCGCAATTAGAAGGTAAAGCCTTTTCGCTAGCAGCGGACCTAGAAGAAGTAACTGCCGACGAAGCTATTAAGGCGCTGGATTAGCGTTTCGGAGACCCCTTCTAGAAGAAGACGGCCTGTAAGCAGCTGGACAAGATCAACCAGAACTAGCAGACGTTCGAGGAGTTCTACAGACTATTTAGGAAATATGCTATTAGAGCGAGAGTAGCTGAGGATAAGCAGCTACACTTGCTAAGGCAGAAACTGAGCCCTGAACTCGCTGCGGCTATAGCGTCGGTAGAAGACGAAGACCTTCAGAGCTTCGTGCACTAGGCGAGAGTAACAGAAAGAAACCTAAACGCGTACGGAAAACCGACGACACGCAAACCGATTCAGAAGCCGTTGCCGTCGGCGCAGACAGTCAGAGCCCCTGCGCCTTTCCGACGAACCCCCCAGCAGTCGTCGTACTTACTACGATCGGCGTTTGTCCCTACCTGTTTCGCGTACGGAAAACCCGGCTATATCGCCACGAGATGCCAAGCAACGGCCTAGCAGAAGCAGGAGTATCGCGCTATAAAGCAGCCGCAGCCGCCGACACCGAGAAGGACTATTTAAGCTATCGAACCGGCGCCGAACGATACCGACAGTGTGGACGGGGAGGTACAATTAAGGATTATAGGAAAAGACCAGCTGGACGGATAGGCCCCCTACCTAGCATTAACGATAGGGCACCGAATCGAAGCGAATTGCTACGAGACAAGAGCATTAACAGCTGCAGCGATCCGCTCTTAGCGGCAGTAGAAGTGAACACGGAAACAGCTATTATCCTTCCAATCACTGTCCACCCCCTAGGTGGATCGAGCAAACCACTTTAGTTGAAAGCTTTCATCGACACCGGAGCTCTTATTGGCACGGCGATCCACTACCGACTAGTCCGGAGGCTAACGAATGGATACGGCTATCCAGTAGAGCTGGCGTTGCCGACGCGGATTTCGGCGTACAACGGACAAGACACGGAAAGCGTTACGCACTACATGCTGCTAAAGACTACTTTGGCTAGTCGCACTACGGAAGCGACGTTCCGAATTATATGTTGCGGCGGTGGAAAGAGGTGGGACGGATTGATGGGGTGGACCCTGGATTTCGGCTCGGTTCTTCCGGACCGAGCCGGGCCTTGGCACCACCCTCCATCAAAGCCCACCACCGCCTACCACATAGATTCCTTTCCCTCCTTAGTTCGAGATATAGTTATCAAAAAGGCCGTATTGAATCATATCTGCGTGCCCGGATCATTATAGATATCGGAAGGTTTGACATTTTTATAGGGCAGAAATGGATAAAGAACCAGGGAGCGATTATTGACGTAGGAGAAGGCACACTCGGATTCAGAAAACCAATCAGCAGCTTAGCCGCTGTCACATTAGCCACCGAACCGGTTACAGTGGCTAACGCTAAACCAAACGTTACGACGATCGAAGCGGCTCCAATAGATTGGTCCGAACCCCTAGTCACTGTCGGAATAATAAGTTTAGAAGCTATAACGACCCTCGCGAGGTCGCCGGACAATAAGATCTACGCTATCTCTATAAAAGACATCGAAGACTACCGGAAGATAATAACGGAAGATAAAGTGGACCTACTGGAGGTACTGCCGAACGAGCTCTATAGTTACGCTGACGTCTTCTTAAAAGCCGACTCCAACCTATTGCCGCTCTATCGACCGGAATATAACAACAAGATCCGACTAAAAGAGGGGGCTACGCTGCCAAGAACCGAGCCCCTAAGAAGACTGTCGCCGGCCGAACTGGACCAAGTAGAGGTGTTTGTTCGAGAAAATCCGGCAAAGAAGTTTATTACCCTAAGTTCCGCTAAATACGCGTTACCGATTCTTTTCGTACAGAAGCCCGGAGATAGTCTCCGACTGTGTGTAGACTATCGAGGCCTTAACGAGGTCACTAAGAGAGACGTATACCCACTGCCGCTAATAGACGAGACTATACAGCGAATAGCGAAGGCTAAGTGGTTCAGCAAGCTGGACATCCGCTAAGCGTTCTATCGACTAAGGAACGAGGAAGGGCAAACAGAAGATCTTACGACGTTCGCTACGCGTATAGGCAATTTTAAGTAGCTGGTAATGCCTTTCGGACTTACCAACGCGCCGGCAGTGTAGCAACGCTTTATAAACCACTCCTTTATAGACATGCTAGAGCGGTTCGTGTCTATCTATTTGGACGACATTCTTATCTATACAGACGGAACGAGAGATCAGTACACGGACTACGTAGAGAGGGTGCTGAAGAGACTCCGCGAAGTAGGATTGAACGCAGACACAAAGAAGAGCGAGTTCTACCAAACCGAGGTTAAATATCTCAGTCTTATCGTCGGAAGGGATAGAATTCGTATAGACCCCTCAAAGGTCGCCGCCGTCGCGGAATGGAAGCAGCCGAAATCCGGAAACACTACGCAAATCAGAGCGTTTCTCGGCTTCTGCAGCTACTATTAACGGTTTATTAAGGACTTTAGCAAGATAGCGAGACCCCTGAACGAGGCGCTAAAGAAAGAAGCAGCTGGCCTATAGAATAAGAAGTGCACGGAAGCCTTTAACTAGCTAAAAGAAGCAGTGGCCTCGGCGCCGGTTCTGGCGCACTTCCGGCCGGAAAAGACGATCTACGTAGAAACGGACGCTTCCGACGCAGTAACGGCAGGGGTCCTTTCCCAATACGGAGACGATAAGACCCTTTATCCAGTGGCTTTCTTTAGCAAGTCTATAACAGAGGCTAAACGGAACTACGCAATCTACGTTAAAGAACTGCTGGCTATTATACAGGCGTTCGAGGAGTGGAAGCCAGAGCTTATAGCCGGAAAGAGCACGGTCCAGGTCCTTACGGACCACCAGTCGCTGACCTACTTTATAAAGACGCAGAAGCTCTTACGACGTTAGGCACGGTAGGCTGCCTACTTATCCGGGTTCGATTTTAAGATTACTTATTGACTAGGGGCTCAAAACGGAAAGGCTAACGCGCTAACGAGAAGGGAAGGAAAAACAAGCCGCGCGAAAGAAGATCCGAACATGTTCCAGAAGGTGTTAACCAAGCGGATAGTAGACGCCGAGGTATTAAAAGAGGTAGGGATCTGCGCAGTGGAACCGGCCCCTAAGGAAGAAACTCTCTGCGAGAAAGTGAAACAGCTTAACCAACAGCAGAAGCTCGGCAGGACAGGCTTAGGAAAGCTAATAGTTCCGGAAGAACTGGTTACAGAGGTTATCCAACTGGTCCATAGCTCTAAGGATGTTGGTTACGCCAGCTCGAAGAAGACAATAGAAGCCGTAAGGACGATCTACTAGTTTCCGCGGATCTACGAACGGATCCACCGATTCATCGCCAATTGCTACGTATGCCGGACCGCGAAGCTACGTTACGGTCTTCCGGCTGGTCTACTGAAGCTACTTCCGATCCCCGAGAAGCTGTAGCAGCACATTACGATGGATTTCGTAACCGGCCTACCGAATTTAGACGGCTACGACGCTACGCTCAATATAGTGGATCGGCTAAGCAAAGAGCGCCATTTCATTCCCTGTCGAGCGAGAGACGAGGGAACTACTGCAGAAGAAACGGCGAGAATATTGATCCAACACGTATAGAAGCACTATAGGCTGCCGGACACTATTACTACGGATAGGGGTCCTTAATTTACTGCCGACGTATAGAAAGCTATTAATCAGACCCTCGGAATTCGTAGAAAGCTCAGCACAGCAGCTTACCCTTAGACCGACAGCCAGTCTGAAGTGGCTAATCGCGAGATAGAGCGATATCTAAGAACCTTCTGCAGCTGTTATTAAGAAAAGTAGGTCGAGGTGTTGCCGATAGCTGAATTCTGCGCGAACTCAGCACAGTTAGAAGCAACGTCGCTGGCGCCGTTCGAGATAATGCATAGCTGTCTTCCGAGAATAAGCTTTCAGCCGCCAAACAAACCCAGCTCTACAGAACTATCCACCGCTACGTCGTCAAAGAGAGTCGCCGCCGCGGTAGCGGAAGCGCTACGATCCTAGATAGAAGAAGCGATTAAGGTAGCGAAAGACGCGATGGAATCGGCTCAGAAGAAGATAGTAACTCGAGCTAATAGAAAAAGGTCACTACTGGAATTCGAGGAAGGCCAAAAGGTATAGCTTAACACGCGAAACATAAGGCTGAAAGGCAACGCCAAGCTCAATCCGCGCTACGTAGGTCCGTTCAAGATAACAGAAAAGAGGTCGCCGGTAACCTATCAGCTCTAGCTACCGAAATCGTTCCGGATCTACGATGTCTTCTATTCGGACCTGTTAAGGTTAGACCCTAAAGACGGCCTGCCAGAACAGGGGTTCGCTGAACCCCCGCCTATCGAGATGGACGAAAAGGAAGAGTAGGAGGTAGAAGACGTAATAGACGTAAAGAAGACGAGAGGCTCTATCAAAGCGAGAATCTCGTAGAAGGGGTGGCCGGAAGACTACGAATAGTATCCGATCGAGAACCTGCGGAATTCGGCGGAGCTATTAAGAGAGTTTTACGTCCGGAATCCGACGAAGCCGAAGCCTAAGTGGCTCCGAAGTTAATAGTTTGGAAAGAAGAAAGCCGCGTCCGCTCCAACGGCGCAGAAGCCGGTAAAGACGATCGTAACGGTCGCCTTTAGGGAGGTCTTCGACGCGGCCACTACCTACCGCCGGTTCGGCCGCCAGCTCGCTAACGCCGTAGCGTGCTAGCGCCGCCGACCCTATAGTAGGTAAAGGCTTTGGTAGAGAAAGAAGAAGAAGAAGAGATAGAGCCGCGGAAAGATCTATATAGACCTTCCGCACCGGCGCACAGACCAGCCACGCCACAGCTCAGATAACCTACGGCTTAGATCAGATAGCACAGATCAGGCGCACCGATTACATAAACGCTAAGTGAACGACTTCAGATGCCGATAACATAAGAAATTCAAAAAGAGATAAAGAGAACGTTGTTTTTAATAAAAGACAGAAGAGGTAACATCACTGTCGGGGGGGGATTTTTAAGAAGGAAACGACGAATAAAAAAAAAAAAAAGAAAGGGGGGGAAGAGAGAAGATTTTCAGTTAGATAAGGTAACTAAGCGGTCGAGGGCGACCGCTAGTAAGGGAGGGGGGGGTAGTGTTACAGCGGCAGAAAGGGGTGGGACAGATTGATAGGGTGGACCCTGGATTTCGGCTCGGCCCCTTCCGGGATTTAGGTTCCAGAACAGACCGAGCCGGGCCTTGGCACCACCACCTCTACGGAAGCCCACCACCACTACTATATAGATTCCTTTCCCTCCTCAGTTCGAGATATAGTTATCAAAACAGCCGTATTGAACCTTATCTGCGCGCTCGGATCAAGCAGCACATTACAATAGACTTCGTAACCGGCCTACCGGATTCAGATAGATATAACGCTACGCTTAATGTAGTGGACCGGCTAAGCAAAGAGTGCTATTTCATACCCTGCCGAGCTAAAGATAAAGGAACTACTATAGAAGAAACGGCAAGAATGTTAATCCAGTACGTATAGAAGCACTATAGGCTGCCGGACACTATTACTACGGATAGGGGCCCTTAATTTACTACCGATGTATGGAAAGCTATTAACTAAGCCCTCGGAATTCGTAGAAAGCTCAGCACAGCCGCTTACCCTCAGACCGACAGACAGTCGGAAGTAGCCAACTATAAGATAGAAAAGTATCTACGGATCTTCTACGGCTATTAACAAGAAGGATAGGTTAAGGTGTTACCGATAGCCGAATTCTGCGCCAATTCTGCACGATTAGAAGCTACCTTACTAGCGCTGTTTAAGATAACATACAGTTATCTTCTAAGGATAAGCTTTTAACCGCCGAACGAACCCAGCTCTTTAGAACCTTCTACCACCACCTCGTCGAAGAGAATCGCTACAGCAGCGGCAGATGCTAGGGGGCGCTGCCCGGCCCAGGTCCTGGACCCGACCTAAGCCAACCGTCGCCCTAAGGACTGCGACTTAGCAGCGCTAGCATAACCCTACCCTCTGTACAGAACTACCGACAGGACTCTACTCCTGTACAGAGGGAGAACCCTATAGTCCTGCACAAAGGGGAACTACCGCCCCTCTAAATAGAGGGAACACTCTACACTACTATATAGAGGAGGGAACTCCCAATCCTCTATACAGAGGGTAAACCTTGCATCCCTATACAGAGGGAAATTGCTAGCTTGGCTTCGTAGGTACAAATTGTACAGCAGCAGACGACGAAGGAACTGCCTATTAGTTCCTTTATATAGATACCTAGCCTTAAGTTTCTAAACCAAGATTCTTAAGCCCCTTATATTAGGAACTGATCTTACTGTTAGTAACTGCAGTAATAAAACAAATATAGACGGCAACATCCCTATAGAAACTACGGCTATAGAGGGACATATGCACTGCGCGTACGAGGAGCTGCTGGAACACAAGAGGCAGCTCGAGCAGCAAGTGAACTACTAGGCTGCGATAATCTCCTAACAGGAACAGGAGCTACGACAGCTTAGGGCATCCAATCGCGATCCGACCCCTATAACGACGACGACGAACACGATAGCCTACACCCCGACCCCTAAGAGCAAACTCCCTAACGTCTCTATGTACGATAGTAAGGCTCTGGCCGAGTACCCCTCCTAGGCCGCCCAGATACGCTCTAAGCTCCTAGTTAACTTAGGAGCATACCCGACCGAGCTAGACAAGGTAATTTACCTCTTTAGGAGGTTAAAGGGCAGGGCGGCAGCACGAATTCTGCCGTACTACGAGACAGCTATTGCTAACCCAGCAATAGCTACAATAATAATGCTCTAGGCAGCTCTAGACAAGAGCTACAAGGACCTAGACCGCAAGAGCCAGGCACTCCTACAGGTCAATACAATAAAGTAAGGACGCAAGACCGTACGAGAATTCCTCGCAGAATTTAACCAGACTTTAGCAGAAGCAGGAGGTCTCCAATAGGAGGACAGGATAAAAATTACCTCTTTAGAGGTAGGCCTGTCTAAAGAGATTATAACAGGGCTAGTAGGCGTAATACGACTAGCTACGTACGAGGAATTCTGCGATCTCCTTAGGATAGTCGACGATTATTAGTGTAGGCTTAAACGGATAAGCAGCACTTAAGAGGTAAGACAACCCCTCTAGCAGCAGACGGACGCTATAGACTAGGAACTAACGACGACGAGGGTAGCGGCAGCCGTTACTGTACAGCTAAGGGCCGCTACTAAAAGGGCGCAATAGGTAGACATAGCTACCCTTTACAAAAGACGAGCAGAAGGGAGCTGCTACTAGTATAGCAAGATAGGCTACACTGTACGGAATTGCGGGCTTTTGCTAGCAGAGAGACCTAGGAGACGGCCGACCACTGCAAGGGTAGCAACTGCGGCGCCCTAACGAGAAGATTAAGAGTCCTACTCGGACGATAACGAGTCGGGAAAAGAGTAGCCTCTAAGCGAAGGCTCTGCCAGAGGCGTATACGAGATAGATTGCTAAGTCAAAGCACTACTTAGCTATCTTTCAAGAGCAACTACATAACGACTACGCCGTTTATCGTACGGCCAACGTTAAACGGGTCCGCAACAGCGCGGACATTGATTAACACAGGATGTTTAGTGTACAGAGTAATTAGCGAAGACTTCGTATAGAGACACTAGATTAAGACGACCCCTACTGTACCTGTACGCATGTTAGGCATTACCGGACGAGGACCGGACATTACCTATATAGTAAAAGTGTCGATAGAGGTACAGGGACATTATAAGCAGGACTTATACCTCTATGTCGTATAGGACAAGCTAGGGTATAACCTAATACTAGGGAAGCTATAGATAGAGCGCTAGAGGGGCAAGCTAGACGTAGGACGAGGACGGCTATACCTAGCAGTAACGAAGCAGAGGCTCCGAGACTAAGGGAAGGCCTAGCAGGGTAAACAATGCCGAGGCCCGAAATCAACACGGCAACGGCAGACATTAAGAAGGCATTTAGCACCTAAGAAAGTAACAGACCCCTATACAAAGCTCTAGAAGGAATACGCAGGATACCTAGATCTCTTCAAGCCGAAGTCGGCCTCGAAACTGCCGCTATACCGAGGAGAAGGGATTGACTATAACATCTAGCTAGAGCCCTGTCTAGATAGGAGTCTGCCGGAGGTACCGTACGGACCGCTGTATAGAATGTCCTCTAGGGAACTCCTAGTACTCCGCAAGACCCTAGACGATCTGCTTGCCAAAGATTTCATTTAGGCAAGTACGTCGTCTGCGGGAGCCCTAGTACTGTTTGTCTACAAGGAGGGAAAGGCCGGATTGCGTTTCTGCATGTAAGAGGCTTAAGAATCTTAGTTCAGAAACTTGAGGTCGGGTATCTACATAAAGGAACTGATAGGCAGTTCCTTCGTCGTCTGCTCTGTACGATTTGTACCTACGAAGCCAAGCCAGCAATTTCCCCTTTGTGCCGGGGTGCAAGGTTCACCCTCCGTACGGAGAATCGGGAGTTACCTCCTCCGTACGGTAGTGCCGGGTTTTCCCCTAATCCAAGGGGCGGTAGCTCCCCCTTTGTGCAGGAACGTAGTGTTCTCCCTCTATACGGAAGAGGGGTCCTGTCGGTAACTCCGTATAGAGGGTGGGGTCGTGCTAGCGCCGCTGAGTCGCAGTCCTTAGGGCGACGGTCGGCTCAGGTCGTGGGCCGGGCGGCGTCCCCTAACAATACCCCCCCTTCCCTTCTTGTAGTTTTCTTTCGTACAGCGGCGTACCCAAATCACCCAGCTCCTGCTGTTTTTTTTTTGGTTCAGTTTGCGGCGTCCTATTTCGTACGGTGCCGAGTCGTCGTCCCTCGTCGCTTCCTCTAGGTCGCGGTTGCCTCTTGCTATTTTACCCGTCTGTAGCAGTTGCCCTGCTTGCCATTCCCTATAGCAGGCAGTTAGCCTAAGCCTCCTCCCTTCTCTTCTCTTCCCCCTTCTCTTCTCCCTGTACACCGTCTACCGTATACTATCTACTATCCATTATCCACTATCTACCACTAGCTACTACTAGCTACCAACCAACTACTAACTACTAACTACCAACTACTACTAACCACTATGTCGTCCAGTGGTTCCCTCGTCGCCGCTAGCCCCGCCCCTCCCCCTCGTCCGGCTGGGGTCCCCCCCTACTTTGTCCTTGTATAGTAGGGCCCTTAACTTAACCAGCAGCTGCTCCTCCGGTTCGTACGGATTCTCGTCTTCTGTACGGTCTGGGCTGACGTCTTAGGTGCTACACCCGCGAGCAGCAGGACGCGGCCGGGCTCCCCTTCTACGCCTTCTAGTGTAACCCTGCCCAGGTTATACCTAAGCAGGTAGCTACAGCCCGGCCGTCGTACGTTAACGCCCTCCTTATCGCTACCTAGGGCCAGCTCTGTGCCCCCTGCCCCAACTCCCCCTAGCCTTTACTTAGCCTATACCGCCTCCTAGGCTTCTAGGCTGGGGTGTGTGCCTTGTGCAAGTAGAAGGATAGCTCCCTCTACTGCCCCTTCCGCCGGCCAGGGGAGGCACATAGGGGTAGGGGGGTGCCTCTGCTCCCTAGGGCTGGCCCTGGTAGAGGTGGGGGGGTGCCTCTGCTCCCTAGGGCTGGCCCTAGTAGGGGTGGAGGCCCGGCCGGGCCTGAGGTAGTGGAGATTTCAGACAATAAGTAGGGTAGTTTGGTTCCCCCCTAGGGAATGTAAGAATCTTCGGCCGGTTTTCTCTCTTGTCTTATTTCCGCTCCCCCCTCCTATTCGTCCCTTAGCTGTTCCTTTCTTCTAGCCCTTATCTTATACGGCGTCGTACGGTGTCGTATTAGTAGGCTCCTATAGTGTCCTACGTCGTAGTGCTCGATCCTTTAACAACCCAGGTCTGCCCGCAGCTACCCTGTCCTTAGGGTAGATCGTGCCTCTTTCCGCCGTACAGCGCGGGGTTATTGCAACTGGGTAGGGGGATGGTCCTCCTCCTATCTGTCTAGTGCGGTCGTGTCTCGCAGAGCCTCGTACAGTTCCTACGTAGGCTCTGCCTATCCTTTCCATTTTACTAAGTACTCTGCCTTCCTCTGCTTCCTCTAGCTCTTAAGGATCCCCTCTACCTCGTACTCTTCTTGGCCCTTAGTTATAATTGCGGGTAGGCGCCTGTCGTCAGTCGTCTAATGCGGCAAGGGGTCTGTGCTCGCCGGTCGTACGAGGTCTACATAGAAGACTAGGTAAATCCCTAGGGGAGTGTTTAGTCGTACAGCGTGTGTCCCTACCGGCCGGATTACCGTAAACTTCCTGTTTCTCTAATCCAACTTCTTGCTCGGCCAGTCCGTACGGATGTTTCGCTAGTTTAGCTAGACCTTATCCCCTGCCTCGTACCTTAGTGCAGCCTGTCGTCCCTTGTTGGCCTGCTCTTCCGCGTTCTGCTAGGCTAGGGCCAGGCTTGCTTTTGCCTATTGGTAGGCGTTCGTAATCGTCCGTACGATAGCCTCTCCTTGCTGGATTAGGGATCGTACAGGGCGCAGGGTGTTGCTACTTAGGGTCGGTAGGAGCGGGGAATGGTCGTATCTATAGGTTATAAAGAAGGGGGACAGTCCTGTAGCATCGGCCGTACGGCTGTTAATAACCAGCTCCGCCATTAGGAGAAGGCGGTTCCAGTTCGTCTAGTTATAGTCGACGTACGCTCGGAGGTACGCCTCTAGGGTTAAGTTGGCCCTCTCCGTCGCCCCGTCCGTCTGCGGGTGCTATGCGGTGGACAGACGACGCTCTACCCTTAGTAACTGGCAGATCCGTGCCTAGAGTTGGCTCGTAAACTGTAACCCCCGGTCTGATACAATTGACCTGGGAAAACCGTACTTGCTGAACGTCGTCCGGATAAAGGCCTAGGCGGTGTCTTTAGCCGTAATGGAGTCTATCCCCTCCAGTATTACCCCCTTCGTCAACTTGTCCATAACCACTATAATGTTTCGCCGTCCGTCGCTCTTAGGGAGGTCCGTAATAAAGTCTACGGTTAGGTCTTGCCAGGGTCGATCCGGTATCGGCAGGGGCTTTAGCAGCCTATGCTTTAGCTCGCGCTAGGGCTTCGTTCGTCTGCATACATCGCAGTTCCGTACGAACCTGCGAATGTCCTTCGCCATCGCTAGCCAGTAGTAGTCCCAGGCGATAATGCTGTACGTCTCCTCGCGCCCTAGGTGCCCGGTGGCTATAGAGTTATATGCTCGTTGTATTAAGCCCGTACGGAGCTTCTCGTCTGCCGGGACCTATATCCGATTTCTGAACTTTAGGTTGTTCTCCTCGTCTACTGAACACTCGGCTGCCGATACCTTTAGGTAGAGCTCGGTTAGGAGTTTCCGTTGCCCTCCCTAGATCGCTGTACGGGCCCCTCGGTATGCCTCGTCCTTTTCCACTGCCTCTTCCTATGCTTGCAGTTGGGGTTCCTATAGATATGTCGCTGCTAGGTGGATAGTCTCCCCGCCTGGCTCTTCCTTAAACATCTGGAATGTCTGCGACTTCAGCCGGTCGTCCTCGTACGTCGTTGGCATATCCTGGTCCTGTCTAGACAGTGCGTCGGCCCTGCTGTTGTCCTTACCCTTGCAGTACTGGAGTCTTATATTAAACCGGCTTAGGTACATTGCCTATCGTACGTGCCTCTCGGACAGCTTCTAGGGTTAAGTAAAGTATTCTAGGTTCTTGTAGTCCGTTAGGGCGAGGAACTTAGGCACCGAGCGGAGTTCCCTATCCCAGGCTTCGCAACACTGTACGACTGCCAGCAACTCTTTGTCGTAGATAGGGTAGTTGCACTTAGCCGGGGAGTTCTTCTTAGAGAAATACGCGCATAGGTATAGGAGTCCGTCCAGGCCTACCTGTAACAGGATACCCCTAATGCAGTACCCTAAGGAGTCGGTTTCCAGTATTGTCGTACGCTCCGGGTTAAAGGCGGCGAGCGTTGGTCCTGTAGTGAAGAGCTCTTTTAGCTTGTCGAAGCTCTTATTGCATTCGTCCGACTATTTGAACTGCTTGTCCTTATGCGTCAGCTTAACTAGGGGGCGTACGATCTCCGAGTAGTTCTGTATAAACTGGCGGTAGAAGTTGGCAAACCCAAGGAATTCCCGTATGCCCTTAACGTTTATAGGCGGCTTCTATAGCTTAATAGCATCAATCTTCTTCCTATCTATGCTGATGCCTTTCCCTGCCTCGATAATAAAACCTAGGTATTTCGTACGTTGGACACCGAACTTACACTTGTCGATGTCGAGGTATAAGCCCGCCTGCTGCAGACGGTCCAGCACCTTCTTGACATCCCGTACGTGGTCTGCGTAGGTGCCGTCTGTAAAAACCAGGGTATCGTCGAGGTATGCCGAGCAGATGTCGTCTAGTAACCCTTGTAGGGACTTGTTAATGTACCTTTGGAAGGTTGCCGGTGCATTGGCAAGGCTAAAGGGGGTAACCAGCTACTTAAAAAGACCGTATCTCGTACGGAAGGCAGTTATCTATTTACAGCCTTCCTTGATCTGTATCTTGTAGAAGGCCGAGACTACGTTAAGCTTAGTAAACTACTTCGCCTTGCTGATCCGTCCGAGGGTCTCCTTAATAAGGGGTAGGGGGTACCGGTCCTTCTTAGTAATCGCGTTAATGCCTCTGTAGTCTACGTAGAAACGCAATCCAGCCTTCCCCTCCTTGTAGACAAACAGTACTGGGGCTCCTGCAGACGACGTACTGGCCCGGATGAACCCTTTAGCAAGCAGGTCGTCCAGCGTCTTGCGCAGTACTAGGAGTTCTCCAGAGGACATCCCGTACAGCGGTCCGTACGGTACCTCCGGCAGGCTCCTATCCGGGCGGGGTTCCAGCTAGATGTTATAGTCAATCCCTTCCCCTCGGTATAGCGGCAGTTTCGAGGCCGACTTCGGTTTAAAGAGGTCTAGGTACCTAATATACTCTCTTAGGAGCTTCGTACAGGGGTTTGTCGCTTCCTTAGGTGCCAATGCCTTCTCGATGTCCGCCGTTGCTGTGTTGATTTCGGCCTTAGCGTTGCTACCTCGCAGGGACCTTCCCTGGTCCCGGATTCTCCGCTTTGTTGCTGCTAGGTACAGCCGTCCTCGTCCGACGTCCAGCTTGCCCTTCTAGCGTTCTATCTAAGGCTTCCCTAGTATCAGGTTATACCCTAACTTGTCCCGTACGACATAGAGGTACGAGTCTTGCTCGTAGTGTCCTTGTACCTCCATTGTTACTTTCACTATATAGGTAATGTCCAGTCCCCGCCCGGTAATGCCCAGCATGCGTACAGGTACCGTAGGGGCCGTCTTAATCCGATGTCTCCGTACGAAGTCTTCGCTAATCACTCTATACACCAAACATCCTGTGTTAATCAGTGTCCGCGCCGTTGCGGACCTGTTCAATGTCGGCCGTACGATAAACGGCGTCGTCGTTATGTAATTGCTCTTAAAAGATGGCCAAGTAACGCTTTGATTTGGCAGTCTATCTCGCACCTGCCTCTAGCAGAGTCTTCGCTTAGAGGCTACTCTTTTCCCGACTCGTCGTCGTCCGAGTAGGACACCTGATCTTCTCGTTAAGGCGCTGCAGTAGCCACCTATTGCGCCTTCTTGGTAGCGGCCCTTGGCCGTACGGTGGCTACTGCTGCTACCCTCGTCGTCGTCGGTTCCCAGTCTATAGCATCTGTCTGTCGCTGGGGAGGTTGTCTCATCTCCTGGGCACGGCCTATCCGTCCCAGCCTGCGTTGCTGGTCGTCGACTATCCTAAGAAGGTCGCAAAATTCCTCGTACGTAGCTGGCCGCATTACACCTACCAGCCCTGTTATAATTTCCTTCGAGAGGCCTACCTCCAAAGAGGTGATTTTCATCCTGTCTTCCTATTAGAGACCCCCTGCTTCTGCCAGGGTCTGGTCAAATTCCGCAAGGAATTCTTATACAGTCTTGCGTCCTTGTTTTATCGTGTTGACCCGTAGGAGTGCTCGGCTCTCGCGGTCTGGGTCCTTGTAGCTCTTGTCTAGAGCTGCCTAGAGCATCGTCGTCGTAGCCATTGCCGGGTTGGCAATGGCCGTCTCGTAGTACGGCAGAATTCGTGCTGCCGCCCTGCCCTTTAACCTCCTAAAGAGGTAGACCACCTTGTCCAGCTCGGTCGGGTATGCTCCTAAGTCGACTAGGAGCTTAGAGCGCATCTAAGCCGCCTAGGAGGGGTACTCGGCCGGGGCCTTACTATCGTACGTAGAAACGTCAGGGAGTTTGCTCTTAGGGGTCGGGGTAGGGGACATCGTGTTCGTCGTCGTAGGGGTCGGATCGCGATCGGACGCCCTAAGCTGTCGTAGCTCCTGTTCCTGTTGGGAAATCATCGCAGCTTAGTGGTTTACTTGCTGCTCGAGCTGCCTCTTGCTTTCCAGCAGCTCTTCGTACACGCAGTGTATATGTCCCTCTATGGCCGTAGGTTCCATAGGGATGCCGCCGTCTATCTTGCTCTATTACCGCGGTCACCGACAGTAAGATCAGTTCCTAATGTAAGAGGCTTAAGAATCTTGGTTCAGAAACTGGAGGTCGGGTATCTACATAAAGGAACTGATAGGCAGTTCCTTCGTCGTCTGCTCTATACGATTTGTACCTACGAAGCTAAGCCAGCAATTTCCCCTTTGTGCCGGGGTGCAAGGTTCACCCTCCGTACGGAGAATCGGGAGTTACCTCCTCTGTACGGTAGTGCCGGGGTTTCCCCTAATCCAAGGGGCGGTAGCTCCCCCTTTGTGCAGGACTGTAGTGTTCTCCCTCCGTACGGGAGAGGGGTCCTGTCGGTAACTCCGTACGGAGGGTAGGGTCGTGCTGGCTCCGCTAAGTCGCAGTCCTTAGGGCGACGGTCGGCTTAGGTCGGGTTCAGGACCTAGGCCGGGCGACGCCCCCTAACAACAGCGGTCTGTACAGTACCTCCGGCAGACTCCTATCTAGACGGGGCTCTAGCTAGATGTCGTAGTCAATCCCTTCTCCTCGGTATAGCAGCAGTTTTAAGGTCGACTTCGGCTTAAAGAGGTCTAGGTATCCTGCGTATTCCTTTAGGAGCTTCGTATAGGGGTCTATTACTTTCTTAGGTGCTAATGCCTTCTTTATGTCCGCCGTTGCTGTATTGATTTCGGCCTTGGCGTTGTTACTCTGCGGAGCCTTCCCTTGGTCTCGGAGCCTCTGCTTCGTCGCTGCTAGGTACAGCCGCCCTTGTCCAACGTCTAGCTTGCCCCTCCAGCGCTCTATCTATAGCTTCCCTAGTATTAGGTTATACCCTAGCTTGTCCTGTACGACGTAGAGGTATAAGTCCCGCTTATAATGTCCCTGTACCTCTATCGACACTTTCACTATATAGATAATGTCCAGTCCTCGTCCAGTAATGCCTAACATACGTACAGGTACAGTAGGGGTAATCTTAATCCTATGTCTCTATACGAAGTCTTTGCTGATTACTCTATACATCAAACATCCTGTGTTAATCAATGTCTACGCCGTTGCGGACCTGTTTAACGTTGGCCGTACGATAAACGGCGTAGTCGTTATGTAGTTGCTCTTGAAAGATAGCTAAGTGGTACTTTAATTTGGCAATCTATCTCGTATACGCCTCTAGTAGAGCCTTCGCTTAGAGGCTACTCTTTTCCCGACTCGTTGTCGTCCAAGTAAGACTCCTAATCTTCTCGATAGGGCGCTGCAGTCGCTACCCTTACGGTGGTCGGCCGTCCCCTAGGTCTCTCTGCTAGCAAAAGCCTGCAATTCCGTACAGTGTAGCCTATCTTGCTATACCGGTAACAGCTCCCTTCTGCTCGTCTCTTATTAAGGGTAGCTATGTCTACCTATTGCGCTCTTTTGGTAGCGGCCCTTGGCCGTACGGCAACGGCTGCCGCTGTCGCGGCAGTGGAAAGAGGTGGGACAGATTAATAGGGTGGACCCTGGATTTCGGCTCGGCCCGACCGGGCCGAGCCGGGCCTTGGCACCACCACTACGAAAGCCTACCACCACTACTACGTAGATTCCTTTCCCTCCTTAGTTCGAGATATAGTTATTAAAAAGGCCGTATTAAATCATATCTGCGTGCCCGGATTATTATATCTCGAACTCACTCTCTACACTACACCCGCGCTGCGCGAAAGGGCCCGTTAAACCATCCGGAAACCCGAATAACGCACGCGCACCTACTAACACACTAACAACAACCCCTCCTAAGGCACCGTAAGAAGATGGAAGGCTTCTCGACGGCAGAGAGCGGCGTTACAGGCCGCAGCAGAAGCAGAAGAGGAAAGACTAACAGAGCGAGCAGACGCTTCAGTGTAGTTAATAATAAGATCGTTATTAGAGGTTTTACGGCGGAAGAGACCGCTAAGATCAAGGAACGAATAAGCGAATATAGGAAGATCTACGACTGTACGCTCGAGGAATTGGAAGATTACGTAAATAAGAATGGAATAGGGAAGGTCTACGATGGTATAGACCTTATAGAGATGCTGTTCTACAGAACGCTAGAAGAGAACAGACAGCTAAGAGAGGAAGTAGAGACAGTAAGGGCTGAAAAGGAATCGGCAGAGACTATCGTCGACGTGTTAGAACACCAAGCGTCGAATCGACTGGCGCAGCTAAAGGAGCTAAAGGATTAACTGGCTGATATAGAAGCAGCGAAGTCGTCGCTGCCACTGCGGCGAGAAGCCCACTACGTAGAAACTACCTCGCCGGCGGCCTATAGTCAAGGTGGCACTACGATAACGCTACTGCCGGACCTACCTGCTTTCGGTAGCGGAGACCCTAAAGCGTAGGAGGCATTTAAGAAGAAGATTAAGAACAAGATAAGCTGCGATTACGCAGCAAGCAGCGAAGAAGACAGACTGGCCTATTTAGAGGCGCGACTAGAAGGCGAAGCGTTCTTGCTGGTAGCGGACCTAGAAGAGGTAACTGCGGAAGAAGCGATTAAAGCGTTAGATTAACGCTTCGGAGACCCCTTTAGGAAGAAGACAGCCCGTAAGCAGCTGGATAAGATCAACCAGAACCGGCAGATGTTCGAAAAGTTCTACGGACTGTTCAGGAAATATGCCATTAGAGCGAGAGTGGCAGAAGATAAGCAGCTGCACTTACTAAGGCAGAAACTAAGCCCTGAGCTGGCCGCCGCTATGGCGTCTGTAGAAGACGAAGACCTTAAGAGCTTCGTGCACCAAGCGAGAGTCACCGCAAGAAACTTAAGCGCTTACGCGAAATTACGCGAATCGAACCAGAAGCCGCTAATAACGCAGACTATACGACCCCCTGCGCCTTTCCGGAGAGCGCTACAGCAGCCACCTTATCAGTTACAGTGCTCGTCGTTCGTCCCCACCTGTTTCGCGTGTAGCAAGCCTGGCTACATCGCTACGAGATGCCAAGCATCGGATAAGCAGAAGCAGGACTATTGCGTTATAAAGCAGCCGCAACCGCCGCAGCCACCGAGAAAGACTATATAAGCTATGGAGCTAGCTCCGAACGATGCTAATAGCGTAGACAGCGGCGTGCAGCTAAGAATTATAGGAAAAGACTAGCTGGACGGATAGGCCCCCTATCCAGCATAGACAACAGGGCATTAACGCGAACTACGTCGACAAAAGAAAGCATTAACAGCTGCAGCGATCCGCTCTCGGCGGCGGTGGGAAGTGAACACGGAAACAGCTATTATCCTTCTAATTACTGTCTACCCCCTTGACGGATCGAGCAAACCACTTTAGCTAAAAGCCTTTATCGACACCGGAGCTCTTATTGGCGCAGCGATCCACCACCGACTGGTCCGGAAGCTGATAAATAGATACGGCTATCCAGTGGAACTGGCGTCGCCGACGCGGATTTCGGCGTACAACAGACAAGACACGGAAAGCGTTACGTACTACGTGCCGCTAAGGACTACACTAGCTGGTCGCACTACAGAAGCGACGTTCCGAATTATAGATATCGGAAGGTTTGACATCATTATAGGGCAGAAATGGATAAAGAACCAGAAAGCTATCGTTGACGTAGATAAAGGAACTATTAGGTTCAAAACCCCGGGTAGCGGAGCAGGGTCCATTAGAAAGGTCGCCACCGTCGCCGCCAAGCCGAAAGCTACGGAGTCCGCGAAGGAGGCTCCGTCCGATCGTTACGAACCCCCGGTTACCGTCGGAATAATAAGTTCAGAAGCTATAACGACCCTTGCGAAGTCGCCGGACAATGAGATTTACGCTATCTCGATAAAAGACATCGAAGACTACAGGAAGATAATAGCGAAAGAAGAAGTGGATCCGCTAGAGGTGCTACTAAAAGAACTCTATAGTTACGCTAACGCTTTCTCGAAGGCCGACTCTAACCTCCTGCCGCTCTATTGACCGGAATATAACAACAAGATCCGGCTGAAAGAAGGAGCTATGCTGCTAAGAACCGAGCCCCTAAGACGCTTGTCTCTGGCCGAACTGGACTAGGTAGAGGTGTTCGTTCGCGAAAACCTGGCGAAGAAGTTCATTATGCCGAGTTCTGCCAAATATGCATTACCAATTCTTTTTGTAAGAAAACCAGGGGGTAGTCTGCGACTCTGCGTAGACTATCGCAGCCTTAACGAGGTTACCTAAGAGAGACGTATACCCGCTGCCGCTGATCGACGAGACTATACAACGAGTAGCTAAAGCTAAATAGTTCAGCAAACTGGACATTCGACAAGCGTTCTAACTACCGACTAAGGAACGAAGAAGGGCAGACGGAAGATCTTACGACGTTTGCTACGCGTATAGGCAATTTTAAGTAGCTGGTAATGCTGTTCGGACTTACCAACGCGCCGGCAGTGTAGCAACGCTTTATAAACCACACCTTTATAGACATGTTGGAAACGGTTCGTATCCATTTACTTGGACGACATCCTTATCTACACCGAAGGAACGAGAGAACAGCACACGGACTACATCAAGAAGGTGCTCGACCAGGCTCCGCAAGGTCGGATTAAACGCGGACACAAAAAAGAGCGAGTTCTATCAGACTGAAGTCAAATATCTCGGTCTGATCGTCAGAAGAGATAGAATTCGGATGGACCCCTTAAAGGTCGCCGCTGTAGCGGAATGGAAGCAGCCGAAATCCGGAACCACACTACGCAAATCAGAGCGTTTCTCGGATTCTGCAGCTATTATCGACAGTTTATTAAGGACTTCAGTAAGATCGCGAGACCCCTGAACGAAGCGTTAAAGAAAGAGGCCGCCGGCCTATAGAATAAGAAGTGCACAGAAGCTACTATACGGCTAAAAGAAGCAGTGGCCTCGGCGCCGGTCCTGGCATACTTCCGACCGGAAAAGACGATCTACGTAGAAACGGACTCTTCCGACACAGAAACTGCCGGAGTCCTTTCTTAATATAGTAACGACGAAACCCTCTATCTAGTAGCTTTCTTCAGCAAGTCCATAACGGAAGCTAAGCAGAAACTACGCGATCTACGATAAGGAGCTGTTGGCGATC
>JACWNB010000089.1:0-24607 GCA_016165855.1 Pseudocercospora ulei
AGCCTGCTACCTTCCAGCATCTTCCAGCCCTCTACCTCTATATCTATATTACTACCGCCCTCCCTAACTAGCGATTGCCCTTAATTGCAATTAGTCCTTAATTGCAATTAGCCTATTAATCGCAATTAGCTAAACTAGGTCGCAGAGGTTGCATTAAAACAGGTCGCTCTAAACCAGGTCGCTCGCACCAAACTAGGTCGTAGGGGTCGCAGATCTAGCTTCGCTATTAGCTAATTAGGTCGCCTAAAACAGGTTACTTTTAAGCTTCAATTTCCGTGCCTTTTGCAGTGCCTTTTTAAACTTCAACTTCGTGCCTTTTTGCCGTCGCTTTCGGCCTCGATTAGTGCCTTGTTTGGTGCCTTGCCAAGGCTGTAGAATTCTTAGAGGTCGTCGCAGAGGTCGCAGAGGTTGCAGAGGTTGCAGAGGTCGTTAGGGTCGCTTTGCAAGTACATATCGCTTCGGAACTGTGTCGCTTCTCGAGCCGTCGCTTTAGTGCCTTAATTGGTGCCTTGTTTAGTGCCTTGCCAAGGCTGCAGAATTCTCAGAGGTCGCAGCTACAGAGGTCGTCAGGGCTGCAGAGGTTGTTAGGGTCGCAGAGGTTGTTAGGGGTATGTCGCTTCTCGACAGTCGCTTCTCGACAGTCGCTTCTCGACGGTCGCTTCTCGACAGTCGCTTCTCGACGGTCGCTTCTCGACAGTCGCTTCTCGACAGTCGCTTCTCGACAGTCGCTTCTCGACAGTCGCTTCTCGACAGTCGCTTCTCGACAGTCGCTTCTCGACAGTCGCTTCTCGACAGTCGCTTCTCGACAGTCGCTTCTCGAGTAGTATATATACGTACAATTAAGTAACTGGATATAATTTAACAGCCTTCTTTGTACGTATACAGTACACACTCTAGGTTGGTTGCACGTACGTTAATCGAGTACCTAGATATCATTCGACGGGCTCTTTCGCGTAGTGCAGGTTAGGTATTAGGTTAAGCCTTAGATATAATAATCTAAGCACGTAGATGTAAATCGATATAGCTACTTTAATAACTATATCTAAGGCTAGAGAGGGAAGAATCTACGTATAAGCAGAGGGAGGTATTTAAGTATATGCTAAGCCGAGTCCTGCCAAGTCTGCTACCTTCTAGCACCTTCCAGCCCTCTACCTCTATATCTATATTAGCCTTCTTGTAAGTAGGTCTTTAAGTCTTTACTTAGGTTAGAGGCCTTTAGGATAGTTTAATTACAAATTGCTTAACCTTCTCCTCTATCTACTAGATAGATTGTAGACATCCTAGTTGATCTGGGCACGTAGATATGATTTAATACGGCCTTTTTAATAACTATATCTCGAACTGAGGAGGGAAAGGAATCTAGGTCGTAGTGGTAGTGGACTTTGATAGTGGTAGTGCTAAGGCCCGGTTCGGTCCGTTCTAGAACCTAAATCCTGGAAGGGGCTAAGCCGAAATCTAGGGTCTACCCTATTAATCTGTCCTACCTCTTTCCACTGCCGCAACACTACCCCCCTCCCTAACTAGCGGTCGCCCTCGACCGCTTAGTTATCCCACCTATCCTAAAACCCCTACTGTGTTTTTTTTTTTTTTTTTTTTTTTTTTTTTGATTCGTCGTTTTTTTTTTTCGAAAATCCCTTCCGATAGTAATGTTACCTCTTCCTCCTTCTATCGCTTCTTGAATTTCTTACATTATCGACATCTGAAGTCCTTTACTTGGTCGTTTATATAATCGACGTTATCTAATCCGTGCTATCTGATCTGCTGTAGGTTATCTAGGCTGCAGCGTAGCTGGTCTGTGCGCCGGTGCAGAGGTCTATATAGATCTTTCTGCAGCGCCGTTTTTCTTCTTCTTTTTCTCTTCTACTAAAGGCTCTACGCAGTCGCCGACCGACGTAGTAGCGCCTAGAGCTATAAATTCCACTACGATCGTTTTTATCGGCTTCCGCGCTAGTAGAGCGGACGCAGCTTTCTTCGTTTTCTTCCAGAAGAATCGGCTTTAGAGCCATTCCGGCTTCGGCTTCTTCGGGTTCTGCACGTAAAAGTCTCTTAGCAGCTCCGCCGAATTCTGAAGGTTCTCTATTAGATACTATTTATAATCTTCTAGCTACCCTTTCTACGAGATCCTTGCTTTAATGGACCCTCTTATCTTCTTTACGTCTATTACATCCTCTACCTCCTACTCTTCTTTCTTACTATCTATTTCGATTGGCAGGGGTTCGGCGAACCCTTGTTCTAGAAGGCCGTCCTTAGGGTCTAGGCTTAGTAGATCGGAATGGAAAACGTCGTAGATCCGGAACGATTTCGGTAGCTAGAGCTAATAAGTTACCGGCGACCTCTTTTCCACTATCGTAAACGGGCCTACGTGGCGCGGATTAAGCTTGGCGTTCCCCTTTAGCCTTAGGTTCCGTATGTTAAGCTAGACCTTTTAACCTTCTTCAAATTCTATTAGCGACCTGCTTCTATTAATTCGAGTTACTATCTTCTTCTAAGCCGTCTCTATCGCTTCTTTCGCTACTTTAATCGCTTCTTCTATCTAAGATCGTAGCGCTTCTGCCGCTGCAGCGGCGACTCTCTTTAACGACGTGGAAGGCTCTAGTAAATCGGCGTTGCTTAGCGGATGAAAACTTAGCCTCGGAAGATAACCGTGTGTTATCTCGAACAGCGCCAGCGAGGTAGCTTCAGACGGTGCTGAGTTGGCGCAGAATTCGGCTATCGGCAACACCTTAATCCACTTTTCTTAATAATGGCTGTAGAAGGTTCGCAGATATCGTTCTATCTTACAGTTGACCACTTTAGACTGACTATCGGTCTGCGGATAAGCAGCTGTGCTGAGCTTTCCACTAATTCCGAGAGCTTGGTTGATAGCTTTCTATACGTCAGCAGTGAATTAAGGACCCCTATCCGTAGTAATAGTGTCTGGCAGCCTGTAGTGCTTCTATACGTGCTTAATTAGCATTCTCGCTGTTTCTTCTGCAGTAGTCCCTTCTTCTCTCGCTCGACAGGGGATAAAGTAGCGTTCTTTGCTTAATCGGTCTACTACGTTTAGCATAGCGTCGTATCCACCGGAATCCGGTAGGCCGGTTACGAAATCCATCGTAATATGCTGCTATAGTTTCTCGGGGATTGGAAGTGGCTTTAGCAGGCCGGCCGGAAGACTATAACGTAGCTTCGCGGCTCGACACATGTAGCAATTGGCGATAAACCGGTGGATTCGCTCGTAGATCCGTAGAAACTAGTAGATCGTCCTTACTGCTTGTATTGTCTTCTTCGCTCCTACGTAGCCAACATCTACAGAGCTATAGACCAGCTGGATGACCTCGGTAATTAGTTCTTCCAGAACTATTATCTTCCCTAAACCTGTTTTGCCGAGCTTCTGTTGTTGATTAAGCCGTTCTACCTTCTCGTAGAGCATCTCTTCCTTAGGGGCCGGTTCCACTGCGCAGACCCCTACCTCTTTTAACACCTCTGCGTCTACTATCCGTTCGGTTAACACCTTCTGAAACATGTTCGGATCTTCCTTCGCGCAGCTAGTCTTTCCTTCGCATCTCGTCAGTGCGTTAGCCTTTCCATTTTGAGCTCCAGGTCGATAGTTGATCTTGAAATCGAACCTGGATAAGTAGGCGGCCTACTGAGCTTGGCGGCGTAAGAGCTTCTGCGTCTTTATAAAGTAAGTTAGCGACTAGTGGTCTGTAAGGACCTGGATCGGCCCTTTTCCAGCTATAAGTTCCGGTTTCCACTCTTTAAAGGCCTGAATAATAGCTAGCAGCTCCTTATCGTAGATAGCGTAATTCCGCTCGGCTTCGCTTATTGACTTGCTAAAGAAGGCGACTGGGTGGAGGGTTTCGTCGTTACTATATTAAGAAAGGACTCCAGCCGTTACTGTGTCGGAAGCATCCGTTTCTACATAGATCGTCTTTTCTAGTCGGAAGTGCGCCAATACTAGTGCAGAGGCTACTGCTTCTTTAAGCTGCACGAAAGCTTCCGTGCACTTCTTATTCTATAGGCCAGCTGCTTCCTTCTTTAACGCCTCGTTTAAGGGTCTTGCTATCTTGCTAAAGTCCTTAATAAACTGTCGATAGTAGCTGCAGAAGCCGAGAAACGCTCTGATTTGCGTAGTGTTTCCGGATTTCGGCTGCTTCTACTCCGCGACGGCGGCGACCTTTAAGGGGTCTATACGAATTCCATCCCTTCCGACGATAAGACCGAGATATTTGACCTCGGTTTAATAGAACTCGCTCTTCTTCGTGTCCGCGTTCAATCCTACCTCGCGGAGCCTTTTCAACACTCTCTCGATGTGGTCTGTGTGTTGCTCTCTCGTTCTATTGGTATAGATAAGGATGTCGTCCAGGTAAATTGACACGAACTGTTCCAACATGTCTATAAAGGTGTAGTTTATAAAGCGTTGCTATACTGCCGGCGCGTTGGTGAGTCCGAATGGTATTACTAGCTACTTGAAATTGCCTATACGCGTCGCGAACGTCGTAAGGTCTTCTGTCTGCCCTTCTTTATTCTGTAATCGATAGAATGCTTAGCGGATGTCCAGCTTGCTAAACTACTTAGCCTTTGCCACTCTTTAGATAGTCTCGTCGATTAACGGCAATAGGTATACGTCTCTCTTAGTAACCTTATTAAGGCCTCGATAGTCTACGCAGAGTCGCAGCCCACCCCCTGGTTTCCTTATAAAAAGAATCGGTAACGCATATTCTGCGGAGCTCGGCGTTATAAACTTCTTCGCTAGGTTTTTACGAACAAACACCTCTACTTAGTCCAGTTCGGCCGGCGACAGTCTTCTTAGGGGCTCGGTTCTTGGCAAGGTGGCCCCCTCTTTCAACCTGATCTTATTGTCGTATTCCGGCCGGTAGAGCAGCAGGAGGTTAGAGTCTGCTTTTAAGAAGACATTAGCGTAACTATAGAGCTTGTTTGGCAACACCTCCAGCGGATCCACCTCTTCTTCCGCTATTATCTTCCGATAGTCTTCGATGTCCTTTACTAAGATAGCGTAAATCTCAGTGTTTAGCGACTTCGCTAGGGTCGTTATAGCTCCTGAACTTATTATTCCGACTGTAACCAGGGGTTCGGAACGATCGGACGGAGCCTCTTTGGCGGACTCTGTAGCCTCCGGCTTGGCGACGGCAGTGGCGTTGCCTAGGGTCTTAAACCCTATCGTTCCTTCGTCTATATTTATAACGGCTCTCTAATTCTTTATCTATTTCTGCCCTATAATAATGTTAAATCTTCCGATGTCTATAATTCGGAACGTCGCTTCTGTGGTGTAACCAGCTAAGGTAGTCCTTAATGGCATATAGTGCGTAACACTCTCCGTGTCTTGTCCGTTATATGCCGAAATCCGCGTTGGCGACGCTAGTTCTACTAGATAGCTATATCCTTTCGCCAGTTTCTAAACTAGTTGGTAGTGGATCGCTGCGCCGATAAGAGCTCTAGTGTCGATAAAAGCTCTTAGCTGAAGTGGTTTGCTCGATCCGTTAAGGGGGTAGACAGTAATTAGGAGGATAATAGCTGTTTCTGTGTTTACTTCCACTGTAGCCGATAGCGGATCGCTGCAACTGTTGATACTTTCTTCTTATGCCGTTCGCGAGGGTGCCCTATCGTTTAAGCTAGATAGGGGGTCTATCCGTCCAGCTGATCTTTTCCTATAATTCTTAACTGCACCCTACCGTCTACACTGTTAGTATCGTTCGGTGCCGGTTCGATGGCTTGAATAGTCTTTCTCGGCGTTGACAGCTGCTGCTTTATAGCGCGATACTCCTGCTTCTGCTAGGCCGTTGCTTGGCATCTCGTGGCAATATAGCTAGGTTTTCTGCACGCGTAGCAAGTGGGGACGAACGACGAGCGCTGCGAATACGATGGCTGCTAGGGGGTTCGTTGGAAAGGCGCAGGGGGTCGTGTTGTCTGCGCCGACGGCGACGGCTTCTAAACCGATTCGCGTAATTTCGCGTAAGCGCTCAGGTTTCTCCTAGTGACCCTCGCTCTGTGTACGAAGCTCTTAAGGTCTTCGTCTTCTACAGACGCTATAGCTGCGGCCAGCTTAGGGTTTAGCTTCTGCCTTAATAGGTAAAGCTGCTTATCTTCCGCCACTCGGGCCCTGATCGCGTATTTTCTGAACAGACCGTAGAATTCTTCAAACGTCTGCCGGTTTTGGTTAATCTTATCTAGCTGCTTACGGGCTGTCTTCTTCCTAAAGGGGTCTCCGAAGCGTTGATCTAACGCTTTGATCGCTTCTTTAGCAGTTACCTCTTCTAGGTCTGCTACTAGCGAAAAAGCTTCTCCTTCTAACCGCGATTCTAGGTACGCCAACCTATCTCCGGCGCTGTTCGATGCGTGATCGCGGCTTATCTTATTCTTAATCTTCTTCTTAAATTCTTCCTAGTCTTCGGAGTCTCCGCCCTTAAATGCCGGTAGGTCCGGTAATAACGTTATTAACGTGCCGCCTTAGCTGTAGACCGCCGGTAAGGCTGTCTCTGCTAGTTCTTCTTAATGCAGTGGCGGTGACATCGCTGCTTCTATATTAGCTAGTTGATCCTTTAGCGCCTTTAGCTGCGCTACTCTATTCGCCGCCTAGTTCTCTAACACGTCGATAATGGTTTCTGCCGATTCCTTCTCGGCCCTTACCGTTTCTACTTCCTTCTTTAGTTGTCTGTTCTCTTCTAGCGTTCTGTAGAACAGCGTCTTAATAAGGTCTATACCGTCGTAGACCTTCCCTATCCTATTCTCGTCTACGTGTTCTTCCAGTTCCTCGATCGTGCAGTCGTGGATTTTCCTATATTCGCTTATTTATTCCTTAATCTCTGCAGTCTCTTCCGCTGTAAAACCTCTAATAATGATCTTATTATTAATAACACTAGAGCGTCTGCTCGCTCTGTCGGTCTTTCTCTTTCCGCGGCAGCCTGTTACGCCGCTGTCTACCGCTGAGAAGTCTTCTATCTTCTTACAGTGCCTTGGGGGTTGTTGTTAGTGTTGGTGTAGGTACGCGTGCGTTATTCGGCTTTCCGGATAGTTCAACAGGCCCTTTCGCGCAGCGCGGGGGTTGTGTAGAGAGTAAGTTCGAGATATAATAATCCGGGCACGCAGATATAATTTAATACGGCCTTTTTAATAACTATATCTCGAACTAAGGAGGGAAAGGAATCTAGGTGGTAGTGGTAGTAGGCTTTGATAGTAGTGGTGCTAAGGCCCGGTTCGGTCTGTTCCAGAACCTAAATCCTGGAAGGGGCCGAGCTAAAATCCAGGGTCCACCCTATTAATCTGTCCCACCTCTTTCCACCGCTGCAACACTAGTAAGGGCGTTAGCTCTTAAATCAAGGGATCCTAGTACGTATTAAACAACAAAGTTAAACCTAGAAAGGAATTTTTCTATCTAGCTTGTTGTCTATTAAGGATCTTGTTCTTTATAAAGTAGACTAAGTTCTTATAATTAGAGCTAACTTAAGTTAGAAAGGCTGTACCTTTAAGTTCTAGACGCTATTCTTTAAAGGCCTTTACAATAGCTAGGAGTTCTTTGTCGTAAATTTCGTAATTGCATTTAGCTAGAATTATCTTCTTAGAGAGGTAGACTACTAGAAGCTATAGTTAGTTAGATGCTTTTCTTTAAAGAAGGACAGCTCTAATAGCTCCATTAGAGGCGTCTGTTTCTATACAAGTTTCTAAATTAAAGTCGAAGTGTTAAAGGATAGGATCCTTAGTAAAACTTTGTTATAGGAGGTCGAAGGCTTGTTAGCATGCTTTAGCCTATTTAAACTTAGCTTCTTTCCTTGTTAGAGCTATTAGAGGCTTTACAATTAAGCTAAAGCCTTAAATAAAGTAGCGATAGAAATTAGCAAACCTAAGGAAGCCTTATACTTCCTTAACTGTCTTTGGAACCTTCTAGTTAAGAATTGCTTAGATCTTTGCTAGATCTATACAGATGCCTTTGTCTAAAATAATAAGTCTAAGGAAGGGGACTTCTTATTTGTAGAATTTGCACTTGTTAATATCTAGATATAAGCCTGCTTCTTCTAGTTTAGCTAGTACCTTACAGCCGTGTCCTTAGTGTTCTTTTAGTGTCTTGCTATACACTAAGATATTGTTAATGTAAGCTATAACAAACTAATCTAAGTATTCTCTTAGAGTGTTATTTATATATTCCTAGAAGGTACTAGGTGCATTGTATGTACCAAAGGGCATAACTAAGGATTTAAACAAGCTCTATAAAGTCCTAAATACAGTTATCTATTCTTGTCCTTCTGCTATTCGAATCTTGTTAAATGCTGCAATTACGTTAAGCTTAGTAAACTATTTTGCCTTTAAAAGGCGTTCTAGAGTTTCCTATATTAGAGGGATTAGGTAGCAATTCTTCGTAGAAATAGCATTAAGGTTGCAGTAGTCGACGTAGAAGCGTAGCCTTCTATTAGGTTTCTTAACAAATATAATAGGGCTAGCTACAGGAGAGCGACTAGATCTAATAAAGCCTTTCTAAAGGTTCTACTATAGGAACTTTTGCAGGACTTAGAGTTCTTTGCGAGACATCTAGTAAAGGGGGCTAAAGGAGGGTGTCTTGCCCTCTTCTAGTTTAATCTTATAGTTATAGCAGTAGGGAGGCAGCTTGTTAGCTTCTTTAACTAACTAGATACTAAGGAAGTTGTAGTATTCTTCTAGTACTTTTGTCTCTAGGTTAGTAGCTTCTTTTTTTGTTATTATACTTAGTAAGAGCTGTTAGGGGGCGCTGTCTAGCCTAGGTCCTAATCTGGGCACGTAGATATAATTTAATACAGCCTTTTTAATAACTATATCTCGAACTAAGGAGGGAAAGGAATCTATATAGTAGTAGTAGTAGTCTTTTATAGTAGTAGTGCCAAGGCCCGGCCCGGCCCTTCTAGGCCGAGCCGAAAATCTAAGGGTCTACCCTATTACTTAGTCCTACCCCTTTCTGCTGCTGTAACACTACCCCCCTCCCTTACTAGCGGTCGCCCTCGACTGCTTAGTTACCCTATCTATCTGAAAATCTTTTCTTCTTCTTCTTTTTTTTTTTTAATTCGTTGTCTCCTTCTTGAAAATCCCCTCTAACGCCGATGTTACCTCTTCCGTCTTCTATTAAAAACAACGTTCTCTTTATCGCTTCTTTAATTTCTTATATTATTAGCATCTAAAGTCCTTTACTTAGCGTTTATGTAATCTGTGCTATCTAATCTAAGTATAGGTTATCTAAGCTGTAGCGTAGCTGGTCTGTACATCGCCTTAGGGGTCTATATAGATCTGTCTATAGCGTTATTTCTTCTTCTTCTTTTTCTCTTCTACCAAAGCCCTTACCTATTGTAGGGGCGGCAGCGCTGGCACACTACAGCGTTAGCGAGCTTCCTGCTGCACTACTAATAGGTGGTAGACAAGTCGAAGACCTCCCTAAGGCGACTACTATAATCGTTTTTATCGGCTTCTACGTCGGTAGAGCGGACGCAGCTTTCTTCTTCTTCTAGATCGATTAGCTTTAGAGCTATTCGGGTTTCGGCTTCTACAGGTTCTGCATATAGAACTCTCTTAGTAGCTCTGCCAAATTCTAGAGGTTCTTAATTAGATACTATTTATAGTCTTCTAGCTACCCCTTCTACGAGATCCTTGCTTTAATAGACCCCCTTGTCTTCTTTATATCTATTACGTCTTCTACCTCCTACTCTTCTTTATTACCTTCTATCTCGACTAGTAGGGGTTTAGCGAAGCCCTGTTCCGGCAGGCCGTCTTTAGGGTCTAAGCTTAACAGGTCCGAATAGAAGACATCGTAGATCCAGAATAATTTTGGTAGCTAGAGCCGATAGGTTACCGGCGACCTCTTTTCTATTATCTTAAACGGACCTACGTAGCATAGATTAAGCTTAGCGTTGCCTTTTAGCCTTAGGTTTCGCGTATTAAGCTATACCTTTAAGCCTTCCTCGAATTCTATTAGTAACTGCTTCTTATTAGCTCGAGTTACTATCTTCTTCTAAGCCGATTCCATCGCATCTTTCGCTAATTTAATCGCTTCTTCTATCTAAGATCGGAGCGCTTCCGCCGCCGCAGTAGCGACTCTCTTTAACAATGTAGCAGTAGATAGTTCCGTAGAGCTGGGTACGTTTAGTAGCTAAAAGCTTATCCTCGGAAGACAGCTATACGTTATCTCGAACAGCGCTAGCGAGGTAGCTTTAGACAGTGCCGAGTTGGCGCAGAACTTGGCTATCGGCAACACCTTAATCTATTCTTCTTAGTAATAGCTGTAGAAGGTTCGCAGATATCGCTCTATCTCTCAGTTAGCTACTTTAGACTGACTGTCGGTCTGCAGGTAAGCAGCTGTGCTAAGCTTTCTACGAATTCCGAGAGCTTAGTTAATAGCTTTCTATACGTTGGCAGTAAATTAAGGACCCCTATCTGTAGTAATAGTATCCGGCAGCCTATAGTGCTTCTATGCGTATTGGATTAACATTCTCGCTGTTTCTTCTGCAGTAGTTCCTTTATCCTTAGCTCGACAGGGGATGAAATAGCACTCTTTGCTTAGCCAATCCACTATATTAAGCGTAGCATCGTAGCCGTCTAAGTCTAGCAGTCTGGTTACGAAATCTATTGTAATGTGCTGCTACAGCTTTTCGGGGATCGGAAGCGGCTTTAGTAGGCCTGCTAGAAGACCGTAACGTAGCTTCGCAGCTCGGCATACGTAGCAATTAGCGATAAATCGGTGGATCTGCTCGTAGATCTGCAGGAACTAGTAGATCGTTCTTACGGCCTGTATCGTTTTCTTCGCTCTAGTATAGCCAACATCTATAGAGTTATAGACTAGCTAGATAACCTCTATAATTAGTTCTTCTAGAACTATTAGCCTCCCTAAACCGGTTTTGCTAAGTTTCTATTGCTAGTTAAGCTGCTCTACCTTTTCGTAGAGAGTCTTTTCCTTAGGGGCCGGTTCCACTGCGTAGACCCCTACCTCTTTCAATACCTCTGCGTCTACTATCTGCTCGGTTAACACCTTCTAGAACATGTTCGGATCTTCTTTTGCACAGCTAGTCTTTCCTTCTCTTCTCGTTAGTGCGTTAGCCTTTCTGTTTTAAGCTCTAGGTCGATAGGGAATCTTAAAGTCAAACCCAGATAAGTAGGCAGCCTACCGTGCTTAACGTCGTAAGAGCTTCTACGTCTTTATAAAGTAGGTTAGCGACTAGTAGTCTGTAAGGACCTGGACCGTGCTCTGTCTAGCTATAAGCTCCGGTTTCTACCCTTTAAAGGCCTAAATAATAGCTAGCAGTTCTTTATTATAGATAGAGTAGTTCTGTTTAGCATTATTTATAGACTTGCTAAAGAAGGCTACCAGATAGAGCGTTTCGTCGTCGTTAGCGTATTAAGAAAGGACCTCTACAGTTACTATGTCGGAAGCGTCTGTCTCTATATAGATTGTCTTTTCTAGTCTAAAGTGCGCTAGCACTAGCGCTAAGGCTACTGCCCCTTTTAGTTAGTTAAAAGCTTCTGTACACTTCTTATTCTATAGACTAGCAGCCTCCTTCTTTAACGCCTCGTTTAGGGGTCTCGCTATCTTGCTAAAGTCTTTAATAAACCGTTAGTAGTAGCTGCAGAATCCGAGAAACGCTCTGATCTGCATAGTGTTTCCGGATTTCGGTTGCTTCTATTCCGCTATAGCGGCGACCTTTAAGGGGTCTATCTGGATCCCTTCTCTTCCGACAATAGGACTAAGGTATTTAACCTTAGTCTAATAGAACTCGCTCTTCTTCGTGTCCGCGTTCAATCCCACTTCGCGGAGTCTCTTTAGCACCCTCTCGACGTGTTCCGTGTGCTAATCTCTTGTTCTGTCTATGTAGATAAGAATGTCGTCCAAATAGATAGATACGAACCGCTCTAGCATGTCTATAAAAGTGTAGTTTATAAAGCGTTGCTATACTGCCGGCGCGTTAGTAAGTCCGAAAGGCATTACCAACTACTTAAAATTGCCTATACGCGTCGCGAACGTCGTAAGGTCTTCTGTTTGCCCTTCCTCGTTTCTTAGTCGATAGAACGCTTAGCGGATGTCCAGCTTGCTAAACTACTTAGCCTTTGCTACGCGCTGTATAGTCTTATCTATTAGTAGCAGTAGATATACGTCTCTCTTAGTAACCTCGTTAAGGCCTCGATAGTCTATACAGAGTCGCAGACTACCCCCTAGTTTCCTTACGAAAAGAATTAGTAATGTATATTTAGCAGAACTCGGTGTAATAAACTTCTTCGCCAGATTTTCGCGAACGAACACCTCTACCTGGTCCAGTTCCGCTGGCGACAGTCGTCTTAGGGGCTCGGTTCTTAGCAGTGTAGCTCCCTCTTTTAGTCGGATCTTGTTGTTATATTCCGGTCGGTAGAGTGGCAGGAGGTTAGAGTCGGCTCTTAAGAACACGTTAGCGTAACTGTAGAGCTCGTTTGGCAACACCTCTAGTAGGTCCACTTCTTCTTCTACTATTATCTTCCTATAGTCTTCGATGTCTTTTATCGAGATAGTGTAGATCTCGTTGCTCGGCAACTTCGCGAGGGTCGTTATTGCTTCTGAACTTATTATTCCAACAGTGACCGGGGGTTCGGAACGAACGGACGGAGCCTCTTTCGCAGACTCTGTAGCTTTCGGCTCGGCGGCGGCAGTAGCGTTAGCAGCCGTTCCGATAGTCCCTGCTCTGCTACCTAGGGTTTTGAATCCTATTGTGCCTTTATCTATGTTAATAATAGTCTTCTGGTTCTTTATCTATTTCTGCCCTATAATAATGTCGAACCTTCTAAGATCTATAATCCGGAACATTGCTTCCGTAGTTCGACCGGCTAGTGTAGTCCTTAATAGCACGTAGTATGTAACGTTTTCTATGTCTTGTCCGTTATACGCCGAAATCCTTGTTGGCGACGCTATCTCTACTAGATAGCCGTATCCCTTCGTTAGTTTCTAAACCAGTTAGTAGTAGATCGCTGCACCGATAAGAGCTCCGGTGTCGATAAAGGCTTTTAGCTAAAGTGGTTTGCTCGATCCGTTAAGGGAGTAGACAGTAATTAGAAGGATAATAGCTGTTTCCGTGTTTACTTCTACCGCCGCCGAGAGCGGGTCGCTGCAGCTGTTAATGCTTTCTTCTTGTAGCGATTCGCTTCGATTCGGTGCCCTGTTGTTAATGCTAGGTAGGGGGCCTATCTGTCTAGCTAGTCTTTTCCTATAATTCTTAACTGCACCCCGCCGTCTACGCTGTTAGTGTCGTTTAGAGCCGGCTCTATAGCTTGTATAGTCTTTCTCGGTAGCTGCGGCTGCAGCTGCTTTATAACACAATACTCCTGCTTCTGCTTATCTAATGCTTAGCATCTCGTAGCGATATAGCTAGGCTTGCTATACGCGAAACAGGTGGGGACGAACGCCGATCGTAGTAAATACGACGACTGCTAGGGGGTTCGTCGGAAAGGCGCAGGGGCTGCGCTGTCTGCGTTATTAACGGCTTCTAGTTCGATTCGCGTAATTTCGCATAGGCGCTTAAGTTTCTCGCAGTAACTCTCGCTCTGTGCCTAAAGCTCTTAAGGTCTTCGTCTTCTACAGATGCTATAGCGGCGGCCAGTTTAGGGTTCAGCTTCTGCCTTAATAGGTAGAGCTACTTATCTTCCGCTACTTAGGCCCTAATTACATATTTTCTAAACAAACTATAGAACTCCTCGAACGTCTGCCGGTTCTAATTGATCTTGTCTAGCTGCTTACAGGCTGTCTTCTTTCGGAATAGGTCTCCGAAGCGCTAGTCTAGTGCTCTGATCGCTTCCTCGGCAGTTACCTCTTCTAGGTCCGCTACTAGCGGAAAAGCTTTACCTTCTAATCGCGATTCCAGGTACGCTAATCTATCTCTGGCACTGTTTCTAGCGTAGTCGCGGTCTATCTTATTCTTTATCTTCTTCTTAAACGCTTCCCAGTCTTTAGGGTCCCTGCCTCTAAACGCTAGCAGGTCCGGCAATAATGTTATTAAGGTGCTACCTTAACTATAGGCCGCTAGTAAGGCAGTATCTGCGTAGGTTTCTCGCTGCAGTGGCGGCGACGACTTTGCTGCTTCTATATTAGCTAGTTAATCCTTTAGCGCCTTTAGTTACGCTAGTCTATTCGCTGCCTAGTTCTCTAACACGTCGATAATAGTTTCTACCGATTCCTTCTCGGCCCTTACCGCCTCTGTTTCCTCTCTTAGCTGTCTGTTCTCTTCTAGCGTCCTGTAGAACAGTGTCTCGATAAGGTCTATGCCGTCGTAGACCTTCCCTATTCTATTCTCGTTTATATAGTCTTCTAGTTCCTCGATCGTACAGTCGTAGATCTTCCTATATTCGGCTATTCGTTCCTTAACTTCGAGGCCGACTTTGGCTCGAAGAGGTCTAGGTATTCTGCATATTCTGCTAGGAGCTTTGTATAGGGGTCCGTTGCCTTCTTAGGCACTAATAGCTTCTTAATGTCTATAGTCGCAGTGTTGATTTCGGCCTTAGCATTGCGAAATTCTAAGGGTCTACCCTATTACTTAGTCCTACCCCTTTCTGCTGCTGTAACAGGTCCTAGACCTAAGCTAGCTGTTGCCCTAAGGACTGCGACTTAGCAGTGCTAGCACGACCCTAGCCTCTGTATAGAGTTACCGATATAACCCTACTCCTATATAGAGGGAGAATCTTATAGCCCTATACAGAGGGGAATTGTTGCCCCTCTAAACAGAGGGAAACCTCTGCACTACTATATAGAGGGAAACTCCCGATCCTCTATATAGAGTGTAAACCTTGCATCCCTATATAGAGGGAAATTGCTAGCTTAGCTTTGTAGGTACAAACTGTACAGTAGCAGACAACGAAGGAACTGCCTATTAGTTCCTTTATATAGATACCTAACCTTAAGTTTTTAAACTAAGATTCTTAAGCCCTTATATTAGGAACTAATTATACTGTTAGTAACTATAGTAATACAACAAAGATAGACAGCAACATCTCTATCGATCCTGCGGCTATACAGGATTAGATACACTGCGTATACAAGGAGCTGCTAGTATACAAGAGGCAGCTCGAACAGCAAGTAAGCTACTAGGCTACAATAATTTCCTAGTAGGAATAGGAGCTACGACAGCTTAGGGCGTCTAATTGCGATCCAACCCCTACAACGACGATAACGGCCTACACCCTAGCCCCTAAGAGCAAACTCCCTAACGTTACTACCTACAATAGTAAGGCTCTAGCTAAGTACCCCTCCTAGGCTGCCTAGATACACTCTAAGCTTCTAGTCGACTTAGGAGTATACCTAACTAAGCTAGACAAGGTAGTATACCTCTTTAGGAGGTTAAAGGGCAGGGTAGCAGTACAGATTCTGCCGTACTACGAGACAGCTATTGCCAACCTAGCAATAGTAACTACGACGATAGTCGAGGCAGCTCTTAACAGAAGCTACAAGGACCTAGACTATAAGATCCGGGCACTCCTATAGGT
This sequence comes from Pseudocercospora ulei, assembly GCA_016165855.1. Taxonomy (NCBI): domain Eukaryota; kingdom Fungi; phylum Ascomycota; class Dothideomycetes; order Mycosphaerellales; family Mycosphaerellaceae; genus Pseudocercospora; species Pseudocercospora ulei. The sequence continues at coordinate 15,448 of JACWNB010000089.1, forward strand.
TAATACAATAAAGCAAGGACGCAAGACTGTACGAGAGTTCCTTATAGAATACAACTAGACCCTAGTAGAGGCAGGAGGTCTCTAATAGGAGGACAGGGTAAAAATTACTACCTTAGAGGTAGGTCTCTCTAAGGAGATTATAACAGGACTAGAAGGCATAATACGACTAGCTATATACAAGGAATTCTATAATCTCCTTAGGATAGTCGACGACTAGCAGCATAGGCTCGGACAGATAAGCTATGCCTATAAGATATGACAACCCCTCTAGTAGCAGACAGACGCTATAGACTAGGAACTAACGACAACGAGAGTAGTAGTAGCCGTTACTGTACAGCTAAGGGCTGCTACTAAAAGGGCACAGTAGGTAGATATAGCTACCCTTAACAAGAGACGAGCAGAAGGGAGCTACTACAGGTATAGTAAGATAGGCTATACTGTACAGAATTGCAGGCTTTTGCTAGTAGAGAGACCTAGGGGACGGCCGACTACTGCAAGGGTAGCAACTGCAGCGCCCTAACAAGAGAACTAAGAGTCCCCCTTAGATAACAATAAGTCGGGAAAAGAGTAGCCTCTAAGCAAAGGCTCTACTAGAGGCATATATAAGATAGATTGCCAAATTAAAGTACTACTTAGCTATCTTTTAAGAGTAACTATATAACGACTACGCCGTTTATCGTACGACCTACGCTAAACGGGACCGCTATAGCGCGGACACTAATTAATACAGGATGTTTAGTATACAGAGTAATTAGCGAAGACTTCGTATAGAGACACTTTATTAAGACGACCCCTACTGTACCTGTACGCATGTTAGGCATTACCGGGCGAGGACCGGACATTACCTATATAGTAAAAGTAACGATAGAGCTGTAGGGACACTACGAGCAGGACTTATCCCTCTCTATTATATAGGACAAGTTAGAGTATAACCTAATATTAGGGAAGCTATAGATAGAGCGCTAGTAGGGCAAGCTAGACGTTAGACGAGGACAGCTGTACTTAGCAGTAACAAAGCAGAGGCTCTAAGACTAAGGGAGGGTTCTATAGGACAGCAATGCTAAGGCCGAAATCAACGCTACGACTATAGACATTAAGAAGCTATTAGTGCCTAAGAAGGCAACAGACCCCTATACAAAGCTCCTAGCGGAATATACAGAATACCTAGACCTCTTCGAGCCAAAGTCGGCCTCGAAACTGCCCCTATACTAAGGAGAATAAATTAACTACAACATCTAGCTAGAGCCCTATCTAGATAGGAGTCTGCCTAAAGTACTGTACAGTCTGCTATATAGTATGTCCTTAAGAGAACTCCTAGTACTACGCAAGACACTAGACGACCTACTTGCTAAGGGTTTTATTCGCGCAAGTACCTCGTCTATAGGAGCCCTAGTACTGCTTGTCTATAAAGAAGGCAAGGCTAGCTTGCGTTTTTGCATAGACTATAGAGGTATTAACGCGATTACTAAGAAGGACTAGTATCCCCTACCCCTTATTAAGGAGACTCTTAGACGGATTAGCAAGGCAAAGTAGTTTACTAAGCTTAACGTAGTCTCGGCTTTCTACAAAATACAGATTAAGGAAGGCTATAAATAGATAACTGCCTTCTGTACGAGATATAGTCTTTTCGAGTAGCTTGTTACCCCCTTAAGCCTTGCTAACGTACTAGCAACCTTCTAGAGGTACATTAACAGGTCCTTATAAGGGTTACTAGACAATATCTATTCGGTATACCTCGACGATATACTAGTTTTTACAGACGGCATATATACAGACTATATACAGGACGTTAAGAAGGTACTAGATCGACTACAATAGGCTATATTGTACCTCGACATTAACAAATGTAAATTCAGTATACCTTATACGAAATACTTAGAGTTTATTATTAGGTTAGGCAAAGGTATTAGCATAGATAGGAAAAAGATTAATGCTATTAAGCAATAGAAGCTGCCTATAAGTATTAAGAGTATATAGGAATTTCTTAGGTTTGCTAACATCTACTGCTAGTTTATATAGAACTACTTAGAGATTGTACGCCCCCTAGTCGAGCTAACATATAAGGACAAGCAGTTTAAGTAGACGGACGAGTATAATAGATGCTTTAACAGGCTAAAGGAGCTCTTTACTATAGGACTAACGCTTGCCGCCTTCGACCTAGAACGTACAACGATACTAGAAACCGACTCCTTAGAGTACTATATAGAGGGTATTCTATTACAGGTAGGCTTAGACAGTCTTCTGCACCTATATGCATACTTCTCTAAGAAGAACTCCCTAGCTAAATGCAACTACCCTATCTACAACAAGGAATTGCTAGCAGTTATATAGTGTTACAAGGCGTAGGATAGAGAACTCTGCTTAGTTCCTAAATTCCTTGCCCTAACTAACTATAAGAACCTAGAGTACTTTACGCAACGCTAGAAGCTTTCTAAGAGACACGTACGATAGGCGATGTACCTAAGCCGATTTAATATAAGACTCTAGTATCGCAGGGGAAAGGACAATAGCAGGGCCGACGCGCTATCTAGACGAGACTAAGATAGGCTAATAAGGTACGATAACGACTAGCTAAAATTGCAGATATTCTAGATGTTTAAGGAGGAACTAGATAAGGAGACTATCTGTCTAGCAGCGATATACATATAGGAACCCTAGCTATAGGCGTAGGAAGAGGCAGTAGAAAAGGACGAGGTCTATAGAGATACCTATATAGTAATCTAAGAGGGACGGCAGAAGCTCCTAGTAGAGCTTTACCTTAAAATATTAGCAGCAGAGTGCATAGTAGACGAGGAGAACAACCTCAAGTTTAGGAATCAGATTTGGGTCCTAGTAGACAAGAAGCTCTATATAAGCTTAATACAACAGGTGCATAATTCTATAGCAACTAGGTACCCTAGGCATAAGGAGACGTACAGTAACGTTACTAGAGACTACTACTAGCTAGCAATAGCAAAGAACATCTATAGGTTCGTACAGAACTGCAATATCTATAGAAGGACGAAGCCCTAGCGTAAATTAAAGTATAGGCTGCTAAAACCCCTACTAATACTAGACCGGCCCTAGTAAGACCTACTAGTAGACTTTATTATAGATCTCCCTAAGAGCGACGGACAGCAGAACATTATAGTAGTTATAGACAAGCTAACGAAGGGGGTAATACTAGGAGGAATAGACTCTATTATAGCTAAGGATACTGCCTAGGCATTTATATAGACAATGTTTAGTAAGTACAGATTCCCTAGGTCAATTGTATTGGACTAGGGTATACAGTTTACAAGTTAGCTCTAGGCAAGGGTATATTAATTGTTAAACGTAGAACGTTGCCTATTAACTATATAGCACCTGTAGATAGACAGTAGGACAGAGAGGGTTAATTCGATATTAGAAGCGTACCTCTAAGCGTACATCGACTACGACTAGACAAACTAGAACCGCCTCCTCCCTATAGTAGAGCTAGCTATTAACAGCTGTACAGCTAACGCTACTAGATTAACCCCCTTATTTATAGCCTATAGATACGACTACTCCCTACTTCTACTAACTCTAAGCAGTACTACCCTACGCCTTATACTAATGTAACGCGGTACACTTAAGCTAAAAGGGACTGGTTAAGTAACTCTAAAGTAGCTTAACTAATGTATACTAGATATATAAACCTTAGCAAGGCATAGTAATAACATAGGCTAACCTACCCCGTATTCCTACTCCCTACACTATAGGCTTACGACCTCGTAAGCTGCGCTTACTTACAGGCTACGTATACTATTATACAGCCTCCCTATATAGTATACGTAACTAACCCCCCCCTTGCAGGTCTATATATAGCTAGCTAGACCTTTACTAGGTCTGCCTTATTCTGTACAGAGTGGTAGACAAACGGACATACGTTAATACTGCTTCTACTCTCCTGTTAAAAGATGCGCCTTCTAGGAATTAAACCTAGGCCTTTTATCGTACACTTTTAGCAGTTACTTCTAAGTTAAGTAATATAATACAGTACACTTAGGCCAAAAGAGACTAGTTAAGTAACTCAGAAGTAACTTAACCAATGTATACTAGATATATAAACCTTGGCAAGGCATAGTAATAACACAGGCCAACCTACCCTATATTATATATAATCCCTAATTTAGTAGAGAGAAGCTATCGTACAGACGATTACGAACGCCTATTAATAGGCGAAAGCGAGTCTAGCTATAGCTTAACAGAAAATAGAAGAGTAGGCTAACAAGGGACGACAGGCTGCACTAAGGTATAAGGTAGGAGATAAGGTCTAGTTAAACTAGTGCAACATCTGTATAGACTAGCTAAGCAAGAAACTAGATTAGAAGAACTAGAAGTTTATAGTAGTTTAACTAGTAGGGACATATACTATACGACTTAACACTCCTCTAGGGATTTACCTAGGCTTCTATATAGACCTTGTATAGCTAGCAAACACGGACCTCCTACTATACTAGACAACGGACGACGCGCACCTACTAGCGATTATTACTAAAGGCTAGGAAGAGTACAAAGTAGAAGAAATCCTTAAGAGTAGAAGGAATTAGAAGAGGATAGAATACCTAGTTAAATAGAGAGGGTAGGCAGAGCCTACGTAGAAACTATATAAGACCCTTTAGGACACAACTATACTAGACAGGTAGGAAGATAATACGGATGTAGATATAGACAGCTGGCAGGGCCAGGCTTGGCATACACTCAAATACCTCCACCTCCGCTTGTACGTAGATTCTTCCCTCTCTAGCCTTGGATATAGTTATCAAAGACGGGTATTGACCTTGCGTCTACTGCAGTCAGATCATTATATCCAAGGCTCAAACCCAACACCCAACCCGCACTACGCGAAAGAGCCCGTTAAATTACATCCGGGTACTCGATTAACGTACGTGCAACCAACCCAGAGTATATACTGTATATGTACGAAGGAGGCCGTTGATTTATATCCGGTTACTTAATTGTACATGTGCATACTACTCTATCCCTCCCCTAATCAAGAAGAAGAGTTTTGAAGAGAGAGGTCCATTACAGAGGACATCGAGAAGAAGAGTTTTAGGGAAGAGAGGTGCCCCTATCGAGAAGAGAGAGAGTTTTGAAGAGAGAGAGTGCCCCTACGAGAGGGATATTAGGAAGAGAAGTGCTCTACGAGCAGATCGTACGAGTTTTAAAGTTTTGATATAGGACAAGAAGAGTAACGAGAGCGAGAGAGCGACGACGACGATGTAAGGACAAGGAGAGCGACGACGACAGGAGCGACGACGACGAGAGCGCACCTAGCAGGACCTAGGGCGACGACATTCGTTTTTTTTTCGGGTCTTTAACAGACCAATTCAGGTCTTTGACAGACCATTCTATTCGGACAAGGCCAATCAGGACATTTAGCAATCGGGACATTCAGCAATCGAGGCGTACAGCCAGCACAAGGCAGAGCAAGAGTACAAGGCAGAGCACGAAGCGCGAGCAAGCAGGCAGAGCACAAGGCACGAGCACCCAGGCAGAGCACTAGGCAGAGCACCAGGCAGAGCATAAGGCAAAGCACGTGTTCAGCAATCGAGACGGCCAGCAATCGAGACCTTTTGCAATCGAGACAAGCAACGCAGTTTGGAAGCACGTGTTTAGAATCGAGCGACCTCCGAGACCTCTGCAGCTCCGAGCCTCTGCAACCTCTGCTGCAGCTGCGACCTCTACAAGCCTCTACGACCTTTTGCGACCGCCGCGACCTCCGAGACCTCTGCGACCTCTGCGACCTCTAGAAGCCTCTGCGCCCCTAACGACCTCTGTGCCCCCAACAATCTCTGCGACCTCCGAGACCTCTGCGACCGTCGAGAAGCGACCGTCAAGAAGCGAGCGACTGTCTAAGAAGCGAGCGACAGTCTAAGAAGCGAGCGACGGTCTAAGAAGCGAGCGACGGTCTGAGAAGCAAGCGACGATCTAAGAAGCGAGCGACGGCTTAAGAAGCGAGCGACCGTCGAGAAGTGACCGTCCGAGAAGCGAACGTCTAAGAAGCGACTGTCGAGAAGCGACTGTCGAGAAGCGACTGTCGAGAAGCGACTGTCGAGAAGCGACATACGTAGGCTGCGACCTCTGCGACTCCGCAACCCTAAGCTCTGCGACCTTAGCGAGCTCCGCGACCTTAGTGAGCTTCGCGACCTCTGCGACTGTTTAAGAAGCGACCGTCGAGAAGCGACGACTTAAGAAGCGACAGCTCGAGAAGCGACATGTGTTTGCAAGGCAACCTCCAAGAACTCCGCGACCTCTGCAGCAAACAAGGCACCAAAGCGACGTCAAAAGGCACGAGATTGAGGCTCAAAAAGGCACGAGATTGAGGCTCAAAAAACGTACAGAAATTGAGGCTCAAAAGCGACCTGGATTGGTGCAACCTGATTGGCTAATTGCGATTGATAGATTGATTGCGATTAAGGGCAATCGCTGGTTGGGGAGGGCGGTAGTGATACGGATGTAGATGTGGACAGCTGGCAGGGCCAGGCTTGGCATACACTTAAATACCTCCACCTCCGCTTGTACGTAGATTCTTCCCTCTCTAGCCTTGGATATAGTTATTAAAGACAGGTATTGACCTTGCGTCTACTGCAGTCAGATCAGAAGAGAACTATTACCCTACCTAGTCGTAGTAACACTGCGCTATATAGCGAAAAGGGGCACGATCTATCCTAGGTATAGGGCACCTACTAGCACCTTAGGTTATTAAAGGATTAGGATTAAGACGTAGGCCCCTACTAGGGCCTAATAACACTATACTATACAGAAGGAGGCAGGAGAAAGGGAACAGCTAGGAGACAGGTAAGATAGGTAGAAATAAGAAGAGGATAAGAGCAGAACTGTCCGAAAATTTCTTACACTACCTTAGGAGTAGCTTACTAGCTACTACTCCCTAGGACTAGGACGGCCGACCCTCTATCTAAAATTTTTATTACCTCCTAGCTAGTAGGATCCTACCTAGGCTAGTACTAGGGAGCAGAGGCACTCCTCTACCCCTATATACCTCCTCTAGACAGCAGTAGGAGTAGTAGAGGGAGCTATCCTTCTACTTATATAAGGCTTAGACCCTAGCCTAGAAGCTAGGGAGGCAGTATAGGCTAAATAAGCCCTAGAGGGAGTTAGGGCAGGTAGTATAGAGCTAGCTATAGATAGCAATAAGTATAGTACTAACGTACGAGGAGCAGGCTATAGCGACCTACTAAGGCGTAACCTAGACAGGGTTATACTAGAAGGCGTAGAAAGGTAGCTTAGTAGCGTCCTACTGCTTATTAGTTTAGTATCTAAGACGTTAGCTTAGACTACACAGAAGATAGAGACCTATATAAACTAGAAGCAGAGTTGCTAGTCGAGCTAGGCGTTCTATAGCTAGAGGTAAAAGTAGAGAGGGACACTAGCTAGATAGGAGGAAGAAGAGCTAGCAACTATAAAAGAACTATAGTAGGAATAGCTAGACAGAGTACGTAGTTCAATAGTAGTAACTAGTAGTAGTAGGTAGACGTTAGATAGTAGACAGTAGTAGTAGATAGTAGAATAGAGGGGTAGTAGGTAGGAGAATAGAAGAAAAGGAAGAAAGGGAAAGAGACAGAGGAGGCTTATTATTTAGAGGGTAGCTACCTACTATATAAGGCAATAGTAACTAGAGTAGCTACTATAACTATATAAAAGAGGGCAAAGAAGGTAACTACGACCTAGTAGCTAGACGAGCAACGGCTCTATAGACAACTAGATAAGATAGGAAACTATAACCTACTAGAGGAACACTAGGAGCTAAGAGTATATAATACGCTATCGTACGAAAGAAGCACTACGAGAAGGGAGGAGTATATTGTTAGAGGGCGCCGTCCAGCCTAGGTCCTAGACCTAAGCTAGCCGTCGCCCTAAGGACTGCAACTTAGCAGCCCTAGCATAATCCTACCCTCTATATAGAGTTACCGACACGATCCTACACCTATATAGAGAGAGAATCCTATAGCCCTATATAGAGGGAAATTGTCGCTCCTCTAAACAGAGGGAAAACTCTATACTACTATATAGAGGGAAACCCCTAATCCTCTATATAGAGTATAAACCTTATATCTCTATATAGAGGAGAATTGCTAGCTTGGCTTTATAGGTACAAATTGTATAGCAGCAGACGACAAGGGAACTGCCTATTAGTTCCTTTATATAGATACCTAACCTTAAGTTTCTAAACTAAGATTCTTAAGCCCTTACAAGAGCCTTCTTAATGTCCTTTAATAATATAGCAAAGATTTAAGCTCCTTTCTCCTTTATAGCTATTTAGAAAGCAGCTATAGATACTTAGAAGATTAAATTATAATTGCTATATATAGGAGTAGGCTAAATAGAAGGGTAGCAATAGGTTTAGCAGTGTTCTAAGTTTAGGCAAAGGGTTCTAGTGTTCTAGTTAATCTATAGGTTATAGAGCTTTAACTAAGGCAGTCTAAGGATAAGCTTCTAGTTTAGTAGAGAGGTAACAAAGCAAGAGAGATATTCCTAGTAGTTCCCAAGGTTAAGCTTAATATAGGCAATCTAAGTTACACCTCCTAAGGAGGCCTTACTGCTATTAAATATTCCTAAGGGTCTAGAGTACTTTAAGGTCTAAATATTAATTCCTAAAGAGTTAGCAAGTTAAGGGTTAATAAAGCTTTTACTAGTTACGCTGCAATCGATTATTATAAGTACTAAGTATACTATATTCTTCTTTGTATAGATTCCTACTATAACAACTAAGGGAGGATAAGTAAGTTTATCCTCTGTCTTAGTATAGAACTGTATAGTAGAAGAAGAGATTGTATAATGTCGATCTAAGTGCCTGCCTGTTAGGCGTCTTGTTAACAGATTTAGACGTTTCCCTAGTCCTTGTTGTTGTCTTGTAGTATAGGAGGTACTATAGAGAAACTAAGAGGTATACCTATCTTAGTACGTCTTATAGCTAGTATTAGATAGTTAATAGTAATATAGTTTAGTTTACTATAGTATATATAGAGGCGTAGGCAGCAGCGTCGTTCCTTCTCGTCCTATATAAGGCAGCCGTCTTGGAGCTTAGCTAAGCTTAAGTCTATAGAGTCTCTTTAGGTAATAACTAGTTAAGAGGGAAGGTATAAGGTTAGCCTATAAGTTCCTATATTTAGGTTAACGTTTATAGGAGTCGAAG
>JACWNB010000090.1:0-24155 GCA_016165855.1 Pseudocercospora ulei
ATTAGATAGAAAAGGCGATCCGAATAGCGAAAGAGGCGATAGAGTCGGCTTAAGCAAAGATAGTAACTCGAGCTAATAGAAAACGGTTACTAGTAGAATTCGATAAAGGCTAAAAGATATAGCTTAATACGCGGAGCCTAAGGCTAAAAGACAAACGCCAAGCTGAACGCCTATAACGTAGGTCCGTTTACGATAGTAGGAAAGAGGTCGCCAGTAACCTATCGGCTCTAGCTATCAAGGTCGTTCTTTATCTAGAATGTCTTCTATTTAGATCTGTTAAGCCCAGAACCGGAAGATAGCCTTCTAGGGCAGGAAATTATCGAACCCCTACTAATCGAGATAGACGGTAAGGAAGAAGAGTAGGAGGTAGAAGATGTAAATAGGTATAAGGAAGATAAGGGGGTCTATCGAAGCGAGGATCTTATAGAAGGAGTGGCCGGAAGACTATAAATAGTATCTAGTTAAGAATCTTCGGAATTCGGTAGAGCTGCTAGAAGAGTTCTATGTCCGGAATCTAAGAAAACCGAGACCTAAATAGCTCTAGAAGTAAATAGCTCCAGAAGAGATAGAAGAAGAAAAAGGCTGCGTCTGCGCTATTAGCTCGAAAACCGAAGAAACGATCGTAGTTAGCGCACTTAGTTAGGGTCTTCGATGACATCCTCGCTATCCGATAGCTTAGCTAGACGGATAACGAGGATAAAGTCGAGGACAGCGCTACCTCCGTCGGCGCGACAGTCGTTAACGTCGCCTACGAAAGAGAAAGGCTCGCGGCTAATCGATTTCGTAGACAGAGTCGGCGACGCCGGCTTTGCAGTAGCGCTTAAGGCCTTAGTAAGAAAGAAAAAGAAGAAGAGATAGAGCACTATAGACGTACCTATATAGGGCCCTCTGCAGCAGCGTACAGACCAGCTACAGTACCGATTAGGTAGCTGTTAGCTTAGATTAGATAGCCCCGATTAGATAGACGCCAAGTGAAAGGCTTCCAATAGCGACGATATAAAGCGGAAGAAGATAAAGAAAGGAAGGTGTTTTCGAAGTAGAAGAAAAAGAAGAGGTAACGTCGATTTTAAGAAGAATTTTCGCGAAGAAAGCCGCGAGCCGGACGGAAAAAGAAGAAGAAGAAATAGAAGAAAAGGATAAAGAAAAAGACGACAAATAGAAGAAGAAAAAGAGTCAGAAGGGATAAGTAAGCAGTCGAGAGCGACCGCTAATAAGGGAGGGGGGTAGTGTTCCAGCGGCAGAAAGGGGTAGGACTAAGTAATAGGGTAGACGCTTAGAATTTCGGCTTAGCCCTTCTGGACCGAGCCGGACCTTGGTACACTATCCCTAAAGCTCTTAACTACCGCTATATAGATTCCTTCCCCTCCTTAGTTCGAGATATAGTTATTAAAACAGCTGTACTAAATTATATCTACGTGCTCGGACTAACGTCGATTTTAAGAAGAATTCTCGCGAAGAAAGCTGCGAACTGGAAAAAAAAAGAAGAGAAGACGATAAGGTAGACGAAAAAGACAAAGAAAACAACGACAGAAAAGAAGAAGAAGAAGAGGCAGAAGGGGAAGATTCGATAAAGAAAGGGAAAGGCCTAATTAGCTAGAATAAGATCGAAGGGGCAGAAGAGATAAGTAAGCGGTTAAGGGCAACTGCTAATAAGAGAGGGGGGTAGTGTTATAGCAGCGGAAAGGGGTAGGACTAAGTAATAGGGTAGATCCTTAGAATTTCGGCTCGGTCCTTCCAGACCGAGCCGGGCCTTAGTACACTACCCCTAAAGCTCGTACCTACTGCTGTATAGATTCCTTTCCCTCCTTAGTTCGAGATATAGTTATTTAAAACAGCTATGTTAAATTATATCTGCGCGCTCGGATTAGTACATATATACTATAACAACCTACTAGTAGGACACTTTAGAGTTAACAAGACCTTAGAGTCAATCCAGTGCAAGTACTACTAGGGCGGGATAGCTGCAGACCTTAAGGAGTATATTAGTACCTGTAGGGCCTGCTAGCGGACTGAGATACGCTGCTACGCCCCTTATAGAAAGCTAAGTGCCCTCCCGACACTGTCTAGGCCTTAGCAAGAATTAACAATAGACTTTATTACAGACCTCCTACTGTCTAGGTCGTCGCAAGCGTTTAGTGCAGGTTCTGTTATACACAATACAGTTCTCGTAATTATCCACAGAAACACGAAGATAGCTGCTTTTATCCCTACGACGAAAACGTATATAGTAGTTAACCTTATAGAGATTCTCTTAAGGGAAGTAGTTAGAAGATTTCGCATCCCTATAGGTATTGTAATGGATTAGGGGTTCCTCTTTACTAGCTAGTACTAGACAGATTTCTGCCTCGAGGCGAGGGTAAAACGCAAGCTAAGCACTGCATTCTATCCCTAGACTGACAGTTAGACAGAGTATATTAACTAGACTCTTAAGCAGTACTTGCGCTGCTACTACAGTAAGCAGCAGAACGAATGGGCGAAGTAGCTCCCTTTAGCAGAGTTTGTTTATAATAATACAGTATATATAGGACTTAGAATAAGCCTGTTTATACTGTTGTACAGCTTTTACCTAGAAATCGCGCTAAGTCTAGGCCTAGCTTAGGACAAGCTAGCTAGAGGAAGGGCACTAGCAGTAACTAGCACTACGAGACGCTTACAGACCTAATGCAAGGTCCTTAGAGCAACGCTAGAAAGCTAGCTAGGAGTACTAGGCTAAGTACTATAACGCTTACTATAAGACATAATCCTATAATATAGGCGATATAGTAATGCTCTTAACGAAGAACCTTAGGCTCGCCCTGCCAAGCAAGAAGCTCGGCCCTAAATACATTAGGCTATTTAGGGTACTCGATGTAGTCGGAACTTAGGCGTACTACCTAGTACTCCCTACTAAGCATAAAATCTACAATTTGTTCTACGTCTTGCTATTAGAACTAGAGAAGGGACGCCTAGGGGAATCGCTAGAGGTAAGCATACTAGTCGCAGATAAGGTAGGTAAGTACAGGGTCGAGGAGATTAAGGCTAGCTAGAAGAGGCGCAGATAGGTTAAGTATCTCGTACGTTAGCGTAGATAGCTACTAGACTACGATATATAGGAAAAGGCTAATATTATAGAAGATACAGCAGCCCTAGACTGTTTTAAGGCAAGCAATATACTGCTAAATGGGCGCTGGCCGAATGCAGGGGCCGCGCCAGAGCCCTGAGCATTATTAGGTAGCTTAAGCATCGTAGAGTAGCTGCTAGCCCAACGCAGAGGCTGCGTCGACCAGTTGCGTACGTAGAATTCCTATAGACAGGCATAAGCAGGACGCAAAGGGACTTTATAAGGACAGGAAAGGGCCTTAGCAACAAATTATTAGTATTAGGGTAGCACTAATGCACTATGCGTACCTAGCTAGGACATACTAGCCTAAAGCAGAAACGAAACAACAAACAACTAGACTCCGACTATACGTACAGACTGTACGCCTGCCTTAATCCAAATCTATACCTACATTATAGACAACGCGATCTATAGCCTTAATAGCTAGCAGGCCTAGAAGCTAACTAACAATCTGTAAGCGATTAGCGGATATCCTATATAGAGAAGGTAACACAAAGAACGTACCTAACGCACCCTCTCGCTAATTACAGCAAGGTAGCCTATAGTCTAGCAGCGCACTGCTAGCTGTTCTTACTTAGTTGCCAATACGTAGTTAGCAGCCTAGCGGCTAGCGGCCGCCCTACTAGTGCAGCTAGTGTATATATAGGCGCGCTGGACGAGCTCTGCGAGCCTAGTAAAGTGCTCGTAAAACTCGTCTTTGCAGCCCTTAGCCCCCTATAGAAGCTCGTCCTTCTCTAGGAACTCCTTAAGGGGCAGGGCGATAACAGGTTAACAGCTATAGTGCCCAGAGGCATAGTATACGTACGAGCGTAGCATATAGGGGTTAAATAACTCCCCTATATACAGCTCCTATAGGCTGTCTATTAAGGGATTAGCAAAGGTACTGCTAACGAGGTATAGTACGAATTTACTATCCTTTAAGACCTACTAGAGACACTGTATACATCCTAGGGGAAGCAGGCAGGCCTGTAGCATAAGGGTTAGCAGTAGCATATCGGCGTTAGTAGCAGCAGCCCCTATAAGAACTGTATAGAGGGTTGCTAGCGACAGACAGCAGAGGGACGCGTCGACTCAGAGTAGGACAGAGGAAGCGAGGACAGGACAGGGCGTAACACAAGCGTACAGGCGAGGCGTCGTCGATGTCTATAGTGTTAGAGTCCCTAGACTCTATAGACGAGACTAGAAGCTTACAGTTAGGGGGGCCTATACACAGAGCCAGGGCGCAGCTACAACTACAGGGCTCTTAGAGCGCGTAGGGGGACCCCCTAGCAGCAACGGCAGCAGCAGCAAGACAGCTTAGCTTAGGCGAGGCAGCCTATAGTAGCAGTGCGTACATTGTAGGCATACATAGCGCCTACAATGCGATCCTGCTCGTATAGCTAGTCTGTATAGGTACACTAGTTACGACAGGGGCTAGCAGAGCGCTTACGTATATATAAATACGCAGCGAGTCGCTTATTAAGCAGTACAGACTAAGCTTACAGCTTAGCTATAGACAAGAGAGGACCAGTAGGAGTAGTAGTACAGTAGACAGTGTTGCTAACTAAATACATAATAGCAGCAGCAATAGCGTTATCGTTAACTAGGGTAGTAGTTACGTAAGTATTAGTGTTAGTAGGGGGCGGCATAGCTGGCATGCTAGCAGTAGTGCGAGTAGTGCTAGTAGTGCTAGTAGTATAGTAGTAGCAGTAGTGCTATTAAGGAGCAGAGGCGGCAGTATTAGTAGTAGCAAATGCGAGGGGCGTAAGGGAAAAAGAAAACAAAGCACTAAGAGTACGCAGGTTGCAATTATATGCATTTAGCGAGTTATAACAACGCGACCTTAGGGTCTACGACAAACAGCCGGCTGCCTAGTAACTACAGCATTACTGTTAACTACAGCAACGACGCGAGAGCGCAGAAGGGGCGCAGCTCCTACAGGCCCTAAGGGAGCGTTAGTAGGGCTCTAAGGCTACAGATAGGCAGGAGTACAGACCGGTTAGCGCAGTGCTTTCGCTTATCTATTGCAGCAAGGAGAGGGGCTTGTTACGAGCACGAGAAGTCGTAGAATATATACAGAAACCCTATAGTCGGCAAGCCGACACAGTAGCGAGCTATAACTAGCGTAGCGTCCAAGCGAGCCTATACTAATTATAGATATACACTAGAGTTTAGCAACTAGGGAAAGAACATGAAGAGTACAGAGACCTATATAAGTTGCTAAGGGCTTACTAAGCTGCTTAGACGTACGTCTACAAGTAAGGTTCGTAAGTAACAGTATACAGGATCCTAAGGCATACTAGCAGCTTACTATCTAGGGCGCTGAGGAGTGTGCTAGCGAGTCGGGGAAGGGACCCTAGGTAGGCAGCTAGGGACATCTGCCTTAGGGAGGAGAGATAATTATTGTAGAATCCCTAGCGAGGAGGTCTTACAGGACCCTAGATCTACTCTAAGGGCACAGCTGCGAGCCTAAGGATAGTCTGCTACTAAGTGCAGCTTAAGCCGCCCTTGCATATACACAAAAGGAGTGTAGGCGAGACTTGCAGAGGGATACTTGTTAGTTTAAACACGATACTAGTTAACAAGTATTAGATACCCTATATGCTGCTACAATCCAATCCTGTAACAGCGTCCTACTAGATAGGGCCTAGCTTCCGGCTGTTCTTTGCCTCCTTTAAGAGGGCTGTTAGTAGCTGCACTATATAGGAGTACTTAGGGATAAAATACTAGTAAAAGTTGCAGAATCCTAAAAACGACTATACCTCTATTAGCATCTTTAGTATAGGCTAGTCTTCGACTATAGCTACCCTGCTTCTGTCTATCGCTACGCTAGCAGTAGATACGACAAACCCTAGGAACTCTACTTCCTTACGCTAAAACTTGCACTTCTTCGGATTTGCATACAGGGCGAACTACTAAAGCTGCTCTAGGACTGCGCTTATATCCTGTACGGAGTCCTCCTAGGTCTTGCTATAGACTAGGATGTCGTCTAGGTACACTATACAACAGATATCTACGAGTCCTGTTAAGACCTAGTTAATGAACGCCTAGAATGTTGCCAGAGTGTTCGTTAGGCTAAACAGTATTACCTTATACTCAAAATAGCTATAACAGGCACAGAACGCAGTCTTCTACTCGTTGCCTTGCTTAATATAGATCTATTAGTAAGCGTCTCTTAGGTCTAAGGACGTAAACTATACGTTTCCCCTAAGGCAATCTAGCATCTTACTAATAAGTAGTAAGGAGTGTTAGTTCTTAATAGTAACTTCGATTAGGCCTTAGTAGTCGACGCAAAGGCATAGCGTACCGTCCTTCTTAGGGACGAACAGGATAGTTACTCTGGCCCTACTTATACTAGGCTAGATCTAGTCGTTCTCTAAGGCCTTTGCTAGGTATTCCTAGAGCTCTCTAAGTTTCTGCCCTAATTAGTAGTAGAGGGGGCAGAACAGAGGCTTTTTTTCTAGAGACTATGTTAATCGCGTACTCTGCGTCTGTAGGCAGCTTGGGGTCCGGCTCTTTACCTATTGTAAATATATTGCCAACACTAACGAACTTAGTAGGGAGAACCTCCTCCTTAGGAGGGCCTTCTATCTCCTAAGGTAAGAGCCCCTAAACTACTAGTAAACTTTAGACCCTCTCTATAGCTCTTAGACAGACTATATAGACTAGTAAGGACTCTAGCAGGTCCTCTGCGAGCTCCCCTATAGTCTGTACGTATACTATAGGCCGCTCGTCGCTATCGCTATAAGCCTAGCAGTCGCTAGCACTCTCTACTATAACCCTTTAGTCCCTCGGCTATAGCCTAGCTAGGATCAGGTCTAGGGACAGAATGTTAAAGGGGTAGAAGGTACCCTTCGTTAAGCGTACTACCCTAGCTGTGTCTGCGATATATAGTAATACTATATATACGCCGAAGCAGTACCCCCGTTCCCCTATAAACCTATCGGCCCTTAGTAGGGCCGCCCTAGATATCTTTAGCAGGTCGTAGCAGAGTACTAACTTACAGGAGATAATATTAATATCTATAGCGTTATCTAGTATACACTCTACCTGTTAGGGGGCGCCGGCCAGCTTAGGTCCTAGACCTAAGCCAGCCGTCGCCCTAAGGACTGCGACTTAGCGGCGCTAGTACGACCCTACCCTCTGTACGGAGTTACTAATACGACCCTACTTCTGTACAGAGGGAGAATCCTATAGCCCTGCACAGATAGGAACTGCCGCCCCTCTAAACAGGGGGGAATACTCTGCACCCTATATAGAGGGAAACTCCCAACCCTCTGTACAGAGTTAGGAACCTTGCTCCCTTATATAGAGGGAAATTGCTAGCTTAGCTTCGTAGGTACAAATTGTATAGCAGCAGACGACGAAGGAACTGTCTATTAGTTCCTTTATATAGATACCTAGCCTTAAGTTTCTAAACTAAGATTCTTAAGCCCTTATACTAGGAACTAATCTTACTGTCGGTAACTACAGTAATATAACGAAGATAGACGGCGACATCCCTATAGAACCTACGGCTATGCAGGATCAGATGCACTGCATATATAAGGAGCTGCTGGCATGCAAGACCTAGCTCGAAGACTATATAGGCTACTAGACCTCGACGATTTCCTAATAGGAACAGGAGCTACGATAGCTTAGGGCATCCAGTTGCAACCCGACCCCTACGACGACGACGACGAACACGACGGCCTACACCGCAGTCCCTAAGAGCAAACTCCCCGACGTTACTACCTATAATAGTAAGGCTCCGGCCGAGCACCCCTCCTAGGCTGCCTAGGTACGCTCTAAGCTTCTAGTCGACTTAGGAGCATACCCGACTAAGCTAGACAAGGTAGTATACCTCTTTAGGAGGTTAAAGGGCAGGGCAGCAGCACGAATTCTGCCGTACTATAAGACGGCTATTGCTAACCCAGCAATAGCAACTACGACGATGCTCTAGGCAGCTCTTAACAGGAGCTACAAGGACCTAGACTGCGAAAGCCGAGCACTCCTATAGGTTAACACTATAAAGCAAGGACGCAAGACTATATAAGAGTTCCTCGCGGAATACAATTAGACCCTAGCAGAGGCAGGAGGACTCTAATAGGAGGACAGGGTAAAAAAATCACTACCTTAGAGGTAGGCCTCTCTAAGGAGATTATAACAGGACTAGTAGGCGTAATACGACCAGCCTCGTACAAGGAGTTCTGTAATCTCCTTAGGATAGTCGACGACTAACAGCGCAGGCTCGGACGGATAAGCCGCGCCTACGAGATGCAACAGCCCCTCTATAGGCAGCAGGACGCTATAGACTAGGAACTAACGACGACGATAAGAGTAGCAGTAGCTATTACTGTATAGCTAAGGGCCGGTGCTAAAAGGGTACAGTAGGTAGATACGGCTACCCTTAACAAGAGACGAGCAGAAGGGAGCTGCTACCAGTATAGCAAGATAGGGCACACTGCACAGAACTACAGGCTTTTGCTAGCAGAGAGACCTAGGGGACGGCCGACCACTGCAAGGGTAGCAACTGCGGTGCCCTAATAAGAGACCTAAGAATTCCCCTCGGACGACGACGAGTCGGGAAAAGAATAGCCTCTAGACGAAGGCTTAGCTAGAGGTATATACAAGATAGATTGCTAAATCAAAGCACTACTTAGCTATCTTTTAAGAGCAACTACATAACGATTACGCCGTTCATCGTACGACCTACGCTAAACGGGACCGCTACAGCGCAGCCGCTAATTAACACAGGATATTTAGTATACGGCGTAATTAGCAAAGACTTCGTACAGAGACACTATATTAAGATGACCCCTACTGTACCTGTACGCATGCTAGGCAATACCGGGCAAGGACCGGATATTACCCATATAGTAAAAGTAACGATAGAACTGTGTAAGGACACTACGAGCAGAACTTATACCTCTACGTTGTATAGGACAAGTTAGGGTATAACCTAATACTAGGGAAGCTATAGATAGAGCGCTAGCAGGCAAGCTAGACGTCGGACGAGGACGCCTATGCCTGGCAGCGACAAAGCAGAGGCTCCGAGACTAAGGGAGAGTTCCGCAGGGCGGCAATGCCAAGGCCGAAGCTAAAGCTAACGCTAAGGTTAACACTGCGACTACAGACATTAAGAAGGCATTAGCGCCTAAGAAAGCAACAGACCCCTGTACGAAACTCCTATCAGAATACGCAGAATACCTGGACCTCTTCGAGCTAAAATCGGCTTCGAAACTTCCCCTATACTAAGGAGAGGGGATTGACTATAATATCTAGCTAGAGCCCCGTCTGGATAGGAGCCTGTCCGAAGTGCCGTACAGCCCGCTGTATAGCATATCCTCTAGAGAACTCCTAGTGCTGCGTAAGACACTAGACGACCTACTTACTAAAGGGCTTATTTACGTAAGTACATTATCTGTAGGAGCCCTAGTACTGTTTGTCTATAAGGAAGGCAAGGCCGGCTTACGTTTTTGCGTAGACTACAGGGGCACTAACGCAATTACTAAGAAGGACCGGTACTCCCTACCCCTAATTAAGGAGACCCTCGAACGGATTAGCAAGGCAAAGTAGTTTACTAAGCTTAACGTAGTTTTAGCCTTTTACAAGATATTGGTTAAGGAAGGCTGTAAATAGATAACCGCCTTCTGTACGAGATATAGTCTTTTCGAGTAGCTTGTTACCCCCTTTAGCCTTGCTAACGCACCGGTAACCTTCTAGAGGTACATTAATAGGTCCCTACAAGGGCTACTAGACGACATCTGTTCTACGTACCTCGACGACATACTAGTATTTACGGACGGCACCTATACAGACTACGTACAGGACGTTTAAGAGGGTACTAGATCGACTGCAACGGGCTGGATTATACCTTGATATCGACAAATGTAAATTCGGTGTACAGTGTACGAAATACCTAGGGTTTATTATCGAGGTAGGGAAAGGCATTAGCATAGACAGGAAGAGGATTAATGCTATTAAGCAATAGAAGCTCCCTATAAGTGTTAAGGGCGTAGAAGAATTCCTTAGGTTTGCCAACTTCTACTGCTAGTTTGTACAGAACTACTTAGAGATCGTACGCCCCCTAGTCGAACTAAAGCATAAGGACAAACAGTTTAAATAGACGGACGAGTGTAATAAAAGCTTTAACAGGCTAAAGGAGCTCTTTACTATAGGACTAACGCTTGCTGCCTTCGATCTAGAACGTACGACGATACTGGAAAACCGACTCCTTAGGGTATTATATAGGAGGTATTCTGTTGTAGGTAGGCTCGGACATACTTCTGCACCTATATGTATACTTCTCTGAGAAGGACTCCCTAGCTGAATGCAACTACCCTATCTATAACAAGGACTTGCTAGCAGTCGTACAGTATTGTAAAGCGTAGAATAGAGAACTCTGCTTAGTTCCCGAGTTCCTCGCCCTAACCGACTATAAGAACCTCGAGTACTTTACGCAATCCTAGAAGCTGTCTAAGAGGTATATACGATAGGCGATATACCTAAGCTGCTTTAATATAAGACTCTAGTACTGCAAAGGCAAGGACAATAGTAGGGCCGACACGCTATCTAGACAGGACTAGGATATGCTAACGACGTACGATAACGACCGGCTGAAATTACGGACATTCCAGATATTTAAGAAGGAACTAGGCAAGGCGACTATCCGCCTAGCGGCGAAACATATATAGGAACCCTAGCTACAGGCGTAGGAAGAGACAGTAGAAAAGGACGAAGTCTACTAAGGGGCCTGTACAGCAGTCTAAGGAGGACAGCGGAAGCTCCTAGCAGAGCTCTACCTTAAGGTGTCGGCAGCAGAGTGCATAGTAGACGAGGAGAACAACCTAAAGTTTAGGAATCGGATTTGGGTCCTAGCAGACGAGAAACTCTGTACGAGCTTAATATAACAGGCGTATAATTCTATAGCAAACTAGGCATCTAGGGCGTAAAGAGACGTACAGCATCGTTGCTAGGGACTACTACTAGCCGGCGATAGCAAAGAACATCTGTAGGTTCGTACAGAACTGCGATGTCTACAGACGGACGAAGCCCTAGCATAAGCTAAAGCACAGGCTGCTAAAACCCCTACTAATACTAGACCGGCCCTAGCAAGACCTAACAGTAGACTTTATTACAGACCTCCCTAAGAGCGACGGACGACGGAACATTATAGTACTTGTAGACAAGCTAACGAAGGGGGTAATACTAGAGGGAATAGCCTCTACTATAGCTAAGGACACTGCTTAGGCATTTATATAGACAACGTTTAGCAAGTACGGATTCCCTAGGTCAATCGTATCGGACTAGGGTACACAGTTTACGAGCCAGCTCTAGGCAAGGGTGTGCCAGTTATTAAACGTTGATCCGGGCACGCAGATATGATTCAATACGGCCTTTTTGATGACTATATCTCGAACTGAAGAGGGAAAGGAATCTATGTGGTGGTGGTGGTGGGCTTCCGTAGTGGTGGTGGTGCCAAGGCCCGGCTCGGCCCGGACGGGCCGAGCCGAAATCCAGGGTCCACCCTATCAATCTGTCCCACCTCTTTCCACCGCCGCAACACTACCCCCCTCCCTCACCAGCGGTCGCCCTCGACCGCTTAGTCACCCTATCTATCCGAAAATCTCCGGTTTTTTTTTTTTGATTCGTCGTCTTCTTCTCGAAAATCCCCTCCAACGCCGACGTCACTTCTTTCGTCTTCTATCAAAACAACGTTCTCTTTATCGCTTCTTCAATTTCTTACGTCGTCGGCGTCTAAAGTCCTTTACTTGGCGTTCATGTGATCGACGCTATCTGATCTGATCCGCGGTCTTCTAAGCTGCGGCTCGGCTGGTCTGTGCGTCAGCACGGAGGTCTATATAGATCTTTTCGCGGCGCCGTTTTTCTTCTTCTTTTTCTCTTCTACTAAAGCCTTCACCTACTACGGGGTCGGCGGCGCTGGCATGCTACGGCGTCGGCGAGCTGCCTGCCAAACTGGTGGTAGGTGGTGGCCGAGTCGAAGACCTCCCCAAGGCGACCGCTACGATCGTTTTCTTCGGCCTCCGCGCCGATAGAGCGGACGCGGCTTTCTTCTTCTTTCTTCCGCATTGTCGACATTAGAGCCACGCTGGTTTCGGCTTTTCCGGGTTCCGTACGTAGAACTCTCTTAGCAGCTCCGCCGAATTCCGGAGGTTTTCGACCGGATACCATTTATAGTCTTCCGGCTATAAATGGTATCCGGTCGAAAACCTCCGGAATTCGGCGGAGCTGCTAAGAGAGTTCTACGTACGGAACCCGGGAAAAGCCGAAACCAGCGTGGCTCTAATGTCGACAATGCGGAAGAAAGAAGAAGAAAGCCGCGTCCGCTCTATCGGCGCGGAGGCCGAAGAAAAAACGATCGTAGCGGTCGCCTTGGGGAGGTCTTCGACTCGGCCACCACCTACCACCAGTTTGGCAGGCAGCTCGCCGACGCCGTAGCATGCCAGCGCCGCCGACCCCGTAGTAGGTGAAGGCTTTAGTAGAAGAGAAAAAGAAGAAGAAAAAACGGCGCCGCGAAAAAGATCTATATAGACCTCCGTGCTGACGCACAGACCAGCCGAGCGCAGCTTAGAAGACCGCGGATCAGATCAGATAGCGTCGATCACATGAACGCCAAGTAAAGGACTTTAGACGCCGACGACGTAAGAAATTGAAGAAGCGATAAAGAGAACGTTGTTTTGATAGAAGACGAAAGAAGTGACGTCGGCGTTGGAGGGGATTTTCGAGAAGAAGACGACGAATCAAAAAAAAAAAACCGGAGATTTTCGGATAGATAGGGTGACTAAGCGGTCGAGGGCGACCGCTGGTGAGGGAGGGGGGTAGTGTTGCGGCGGTGGAAAGAGGTGGGACAGATTGATAGGGTGGACCCTGGATTTCGGCTCGGCCCGTCCGGGCCGAGCCGGGCCTTGGCACCACCACCACTACGGAAGCCCACCACCACCACCACATAGATTCCTTTCCCTCTTCAGTTCGAGATATAGTCATCAAAAAGGCCGTATTGAATCATATCTGCGTGCCCGGATCAACGTTTAATAACTGGCACACCCTTGCCTAGAGCTGGCTCGTAAACTGTGTACCCTAGTCCGATACGATTGACCTAGGGAATCCGTACTTGCTATGCCTAGTTGCTATAGAATTATACGCCTGTTATATTAAGCTCGTACAGAGTTTTCTCGTCTGCTAGGACCCAAATCCGATTCCTAAACTTTAGGTTGTTCTCCTCGTCTACTATGCACTCTGCTGCCGACACCTTAAGGTAGAGCTCTGCTAGGAGCTTCCGCTGTCCTCCTTCGCCGCTAGGCGGATAGTCGCCTTGCCTAGTTCCTTCTTAAATATCTGGAATGTCCGTAATTTCAGCCGGTCGTTATCGTACGTCGTTAGCATATCCTAGTCCTGTCTAGATAGCGTGTCGGCCCTACTATTGTCCTTGCCTTTGCAGTACTAGAGTCTTATATTAAAGCAGCTTAGGTATATCGCCTATCGTATATACCTCTTAGACAGCTTCTAGGATTGCGTAAAGTACTCGAGGTTCTTATAGTCGGTTAGGGCGAGGAACTCGGGAACTAAGCAGAGTTCTCTATTCTACGCTTTACAATACTGTACGACTGCTAGCAAGTCCTTGTTATAGATAGGGTAGTTGCATTCAGCTAGGGAGTCCTTCTCAGAGAAGTATACATATAGGTGCAGAAGTATGTCCGAGCCTACCTACAACAGAATACCTCCTATATAATACCCTAAGGAGTCGGTTTCCAGTATCGTCGTACGTTCTAGATCGAAGGCAGCAAGCGTTAGTCCTATAGTAAAGAGCTCCTTTAGCCTGTTAAAGCTTTTATTACACTCGTCCGTCTATTTAAACTGTTTGTCCTTATGCTTTAGTTCGACTAGGGGGCGTACGATCTCTAAGTAGTTCTGTACAAACTAGCAGTAGAAGTTGGCAAACCTAAGGAATTCTTCTACGCCCTTAACACTTATAGGGAGCTTCTATTGCTTAATAGCATTAATCCTCTTCCTGTCTATGCTAATGCCTTTCCCTACCTCGATAATAAACCCTAGGTATTTCGTACACTGTACACCGAATTTACATTTGTCGATATCAAGGTATAATCCAGCCCGTTGCAGTCGATCTAGTACCCTCTTAACGTCCTGTACGTAGTCTGTATAGGTGCCGTCCGTAAATACTAGTATGTCGTCGAGGTACGTAGAACAGATGTCGTCTAGTAGCCCTTGTAGGGACCTATTAATGTACCTCTAGAAGGTTACCGGTGCGTTAGCAAGGCTAAAGGGGGTAACAAGCTACTCGAAAAGACTATATCTCGTACAGAAGGCGGTTATCTATTTACAGCCTTCCTTAACCAATATCTTGTAAAAGGCTAAAACTACGTTAAGCTTAGTAAACTACTTTGCCTTGCTAATCCGTTCGAGGGTCTCCTTAATTAGGGGTAGGGAGTACCGGTCCTTCTTAGTAATTGCGTTAGTGCCCCTGTAGTCTACGCAAAAACGTAAGCCGGCCTTGCCTTCCTTATAGACAAACAGTACTAGGGCTCCTACAGATAATGTACTTACGTAAATAAGCCCTTTAGTAAGTAGGTCGTCTAGTGTCTTACGCAGCACTAGGAGTTCTCTAGAGGATATGCTATACAGCGGGCTGTACGGCACTTCGGACAGGCTCCTATCCAGACGGGGCTCTAGCTAGATATTATAGTCAATCCCCTCTCCTTAGTATAGGGGAAGTTTCGAAGCCGATTTTAGCTCGAAGAGGTCCAGGTATTCTGCGTATTCTGATAGGAGTTTCGTACAGGGGTCTGTTGCTTTCTTAGGCGCTAATGCCTTCTTAATGTCTGTAGTCGCAGTGTTAACCTTAGCGTTAGCTTTAGCTTCGGCCTTGGCATTGCCGCCCTGCGGAACTCTCCCTTAGTCTCGGAGCCTCTGCTTTGTCGCTGCCAGGCATAGGCGTCCTCGTCCGACGTCTAGCTTGCCCTGCTAGCGCTCTATCTATAGCTTCCCTAGTATTAGGTTATACCCTAACTTGTCCTATACAACGTAGAGGTATAAGTTCTGCTCGTAGTGTCCTTACAGTTCTATCGTTACTTTTACTATATGGGTAATATCCGGTCCTTGCCCGGTATTGCCTAGCATGCGTACAGGTACAGTAGGGGTCATCTTAATATAGTGTCTCTGTACGAAGTCTTTGCTAATTACGCCGTATACTAAATATCCTGTGTTAATTAGCGGCTGCGCTGTAGCGGTCCCGTTTAGCGTAGGTCGTACGATGAACGGCGTAATCGTTATGTAGTTGCTCTTAAAAGATAGCTAAGTAGTGCTTTGATTTAGCAATCTATCTTGTATATACCTCTAGCTAAGCCTTCGTCTAGAGGCTATTCTTTTCCCGACTCGTCGTCGTCCGAGGGGAATTCTTAGGTCTCTTATTAGGGCACCGCAGTTGCTACCCTTGCAGTGGTCGGCCGTCCCCTAGGTCTCTCTGCTAGCAAAAGCCTGTAGTTCTGTGCAGTGTGCCCTATCTTGCTATACTGGTAGCAGCTCCCTTCTGCTCGTCTCTTGTTAAGGGTAGCCGTATCTACCTACTGTACCCTTTTAGCACCGGCCCTTAGCTATACAGTAATAGCTACTGCTACTCTTATCGTCGTCGTTAGTTCCTAGTCTATAGCGTCCTGCTGCCTATAGAGGGGCTGTTGCATCTCGTAGGCGCGGCTTATCCGTCCGAGCCTGCGCTGTTAGTCGTCGACTATCCTAAGGAGATTACAGAACTCCTTGTACGAGGCTGGTCGTATTACGCCTACTAGTCCTGTTATAATCTCCTTAGAGAGGCCTACCTCTAAGGTAGTGATTTTTACCCTGTCCTCCTATTAGAGTCCTCCTGCCTCTGCTAGGGTCTAATTGTATTCCGCGAGGAACTCTTATATAGTCTTGCGTCCTTGCTTTATAGTGTTAACCTATAGGAGTGCTCGGCTTTCGCAGTCTAGGTCCTTGTAGCTCCTGTTAAGAGCTGCCTAGAGCATCGTCGTAGTTGCTATTGCTGGGTTAGCAATAGCCGTCTTATAGTACGGCAGAATTCGTGCTGCTGCCCTGCCCTTTAACCTCCTAAAGAGGTATACTACCTTGTCTAGCTTAGTCGGGTATGCTCCTAAGTCGACTAGAAGCTTAGAGCGTACCTAGGCAGCCTAGGAGGGGTGCTCGGCCGGAGCCTTACTATTATAGGTAGTAACGTCGGGGAGTTTGCTCTTAGGGACTGCGGTGTAGGCCGTCGTGTTCGTCGTCGTCGTCGTAGGGGTCGGGTTGCAACTGGATGCCCTAAGCTATCGTAGCTCCTGTTCCTATTAGGAAATCGTCGAGGTCTAGTAGCCTATATAGTCTTCGAGCTAGGTCTTGCATGCCAGCAGCTCCTTATATATGCAGTGCATCTGATCCTGCATAGCCGTAGGTTCTATAGGGATGTCGCCGTCTATCTTCGTTATATTACTGTAGTTACCGACAGTAAGATTAGTTCCTAGTATAAGGGCTTAAGAATCTTAGTTTAGAAACTTAAGGCTAGGTATCTATATAAAGGAACTAATAGACAGTTCCTTCGTCGTCTGCTGCTATACAATTTGTACCTACGAAGCTAAGCTAGCAATTTCCCTCTATATAAGGGAGCAAGGTTCCTAACTCTGTACAGAGGGTTGGGAGTTTCCCTCTATATAGGGTGCAGAGTATTCCCCCCTGTTTAGAGGGGCGGCAGTTCCTATCTGTGCAGGGCTATAGGATTCTCCCTCTGTACAGAAGTAGGGTCGTATTAGTAACTCCGTACAGAGGGTAGGGTCGTACTAGCGCCGCTAAGTCGCAGTCCTTAGGGCGACGGCTGGCTTAGGTCTAGGACCTAAGCTGGCCGGCGCCCCCTAACAGGTAGAGTGTATACTAGATAACGCTATAGATATTAATATTATCTCCTGTAAGTTAGTACTCTGCTACGACCTGCTAAAGATATCTAGGGCGGCCCTACTAAGGGCCGATAGGTTTATAGGGGAACGGGGGTACTGCTTCGGCGTATATATAGTATTACTATATATCGCAGACACAGCTAGGGTAGTACGCTTAACGAAGGGTACCTTCTACCCCTTTAACATTCTGTCCCTAGACCTGATCCTAGCTAGGCTATAGCCGAGGGACTAAAGGGTTATAGTAGAGAGTGCTAGCGACTGCTAGGCTTATAGCGATAGCGACGAGCGGCCTATAGTATACGTACAGACTATAGGGGAGCTCGCAGAGGACCTGCTAGAGTCCTTACTAGTCTATATAGTCTGTCTAAGAGCTATAGAGAGGGTCTAAAGTTTACTAGTAGTTTAGGGGCTCTTACCTTAGGAGATAGAAGGCCCTCCTAAGGAGGAGGTTCTCCCTACTAAGTTCGTTAGTGTTGGCAATATATTTACAATAGGTAAAGAGCCGGACCCCAAGCTGCCTACAGACGCAGAGTACGCGATTAACATAGTCTCTAGAAAAAAGCCTCTGTTCTGCCCCCTCTACTACTAATTAGGGCAGAAACTTAGAGAGCTCTAGGAATACCTAGCAAAGGCCTTAGAGAACGACTAGATCTAGCCTAGTATAAGTAGGGCCAGAGTAACTATCCTGTTCGTCCCTAAGAAGGACGGTACGCTATGCCTTTGCGTCGACTACTAAGGCCTAATCGAAGTTACTATTAAGAACTAACACTCCTTACTACTTATTAGTAAGATGCTAGATTGCCTTAGGGGAAACGTATAGTTTACGTCCTTAGACCTAAGAGACGCTTACTAATAGATCTATATTAAGCAAGGCAACGAGTAGAAGACTGCGTTCTGTGCCTGTTATAGCTATTTTGAGTATAAGGTAATACTGTTTAGCCTAACGAACACTCTGGCAACATTCTAGGCGTTCATTAACTAGGTCTTAACAGGACTCGTAGATATCTGTTGTATAGTGTACCTAGACGACATCCTAGTCTATAGCAAGACCTAGGAGGACTCCGTACAGGATATAAGCGCAGTCCTAGAGCAGCTTTAGTAGTTCGCCCTGTATGCAAATCCGAAGAAGTGCAAGTTTTAGCGTAAGGAAGTAGAGTTCCTAGGGTTTGTCGTATCTACTGCTAGCGTAGCGATAGACAGAAGCAGGGTAGCTATAGTCGAAGACTAGCCTATACTAAAGATGCTAATAGAGGTATAGTCGTTTTTTAGGATTCTGCAACTTTTACTAGTATTTTATCCCTAAGTACTCCTATATAGTGCAGCTACTAACAGCCCTCTTAAAGGAGGCAAAGAACAGCCGGAAGCTAGGCCCTATCTAGTAGGACGCTGTTACAGGATTGGATTGTAGCAGCATATAGGGTATCTAATACTTGTTAACTAGTATCGTGTTTAAACTAACAAGTATCCCTCTGCAAGTCTCGCCTACACTCCTTTTGTGTATATGCAAGGGCGGCTTAAGCTGCACTTAGTAGCAGACTATCCTTAGGCTCGCAGCTGTGCCCTTAGAGTAGATCTAGGGTCCTGTAAGACCTCCTCGCTAGGGATTCTACAATAATTATCTCTCCTCCCTAAGGCAGATGTCCCTAGCTGCCTACCTAGGGTCCCTTCCCCGACTCGCTAGCACACTCCTCAGCGCCCTAGATAGTAAGCTGCTAGTATGCCTTAGGATCCTGTATACTGTTACTTACGAACCTTACTTGTAGACGTACGTCTAAGCAGCTTAGTAAGCCCTTAGCAACTTATATAGGTCTCTGTACTCTTCATGTTCTTTCCCTAGTTGCTAAACTCTAGTGTATATCTATAATTAGTATAGGCTCGCTTGGACGCTACGCTAGTTATAGCTCGCTACTGTGTCGGCTTGCCGACTATAGGGTTTCTGTATATATTCTACGACTTCTCGTGCTCGTAACAAGCCCCTCTCCTTGCTGCAATAGATAAGCGAAAGCACTGCGCTAACCGGTCTGTACTCCTGCCTATCTGTAGCCTTAGAGCCCTACTAACGCTCCCTTAGGGCCTGTAGGAGCTGCGCCCCTTCTGCGCTCTCGCGTCGTTGCTGTAGTTAACAGTAATGCTGTAGTTACTAGGCAGCCGGCTGTTTGTCGTAGACCCTAAGGTCGCGTTGTTATAACTCGCTAAATGCATATAATTGCAACCTGCGTACTCTTAGTGCTTTGTTTTCTTTTTCCCTTACGCCCCTCGCATTTGCTACTACTAATACTGCCGCCTCTGCTCCTTAATAGCACTACTGCTACTACTATACTACTAGCACTACTAGCACTACTCGCACTACTGCTAGCATGCCAGCTATGCCGCCCCCTACTAACACTAATACTTACGTAACTACTACCCTAGTTAACGATAACGCTATTGCTGCTGCTATTATGTATTTAGTTAGCAACACTGTCTACTGTACTACTACTCCTACTGGTCCTCTCTTGTCTATAGCTAAGCTGTAAGCTTAGTCTGTACTGCTTAATAAGCGACTCGCTGCGTATTTATATATACGTAAGCGCTCTGCTAGCCCCTGTCGTAACTAGTGTACCTATACAGACTAGCTATACGAGCAGGATCGCATTGTAGGCGCTATGTATGCCTACAATGTACGCACTGCTACTATAGGCTGCCTCGCCCTAAGCTGTCTTGCTGCTGCTGCCGTTGCTGCTAGGGGGTCCCCCTACGCGCTCTAAGAGCCCTGTAGTTGTAGCTGCGCCCTGGCTCTGTGTATAGGCCCCCCTAACTGTAAGCTTCTAGTCTCGTCTATAGAGTCTAGGGACTCTAACACTATAGACATCGACGACGCCTCGCCTGTACGCTTGTGTTACGCCTGTCCTGTCCTCGCTTCCTCTGTCCTACTCTGAGTCGACGCGTCCCTCTGCTGTCTGTCGCTAGCAACCCTCTATACAGTTCTTATAGGGGCTGCTGCTACTAACGCCGATATGCTACTGCTAACCCTTATGCTACAGGCCTGCCTGCTTCCCCTAGGATGTATACAGTGTCTCTAGTAGGTCTTAAAGGATAGTAAATTCGTACTATACCTCGTTAGCAGTACCTTTGCTAATCCCTTAATAGACAGCCTATAGGAGCTGTATATAGGGGAGTTATTTAACCCCTATATGCTACGCTCGTACGTATACTATGCCTCTGGGCACTATAGCTGTTAACCTGTTATCGCCCTGCCCCTTAAGGAGTTCCTAGAGAAGGACGAGCTTCTATAGGGGGCTAAGGCTGCTGCAAAGACGAGTTTTACGAGCACTTTACTAGGCTCGCAGAGCTCGTCCAGCGCGCCTATATATACACTAGCTGCACTAGTAGGGCGGCCGCTAGCCGCTAGGCTGCTAACTACGTATTGGCAACTAAGTAAGAACAGCTAGCAGTGCGCTGCTAGACTATAGGCTACCTTGCTGTAATTAGCGAGAGGGTGCGTTAGGTACGTTCTTTGTGTTACCTTCTCTATATAGGATATCCGCTAATCGCTTACAGATTGTTAGTTAGCTTCTAGGCCTGCTAGCTATTAAGGCTATAGATCGCGTTGTCTATAATGTAGGTATAGATTTGGATTAAGGCAGGCGTACAGTCTGTACGTATAGTCGGAGTCTAGTTGTTTGTTGTTTCGTTTCTGCTTTAGGCTAGTATGTCCTAGCTAGGTACGCATAGTGCATTAGTGCTACCCTAATACTAATAATTTGTTGCTAAGGCCCTTTCCTGTCCTTATAAAGTCCCTTTGCGTCCTGCTTATGCCTGTCTATAGGAATTCTACGTACGCAACTGGTCGACGCAGCCTCTGCGTTGGGCTAGCAGCTACTCTACGATGCTTAAGCTACCTAATAATGCTCAGGGCTCTGGCGCGGCCCCTGCATTCGGCCAGCGCCCATTTAGCAGTATATTGCTTGCCTTAAAACAGTCTAGGGCTGCTGTATCTTCTATAATATTAGCCTTTTTCCTATATATCGTAGTCTAGTAGCTATCTACGCTAACGTACGAGATACTTAACCTATCTGCGCCTCTTCTAGCTAGCCTTAATCTCCTCGACCCTGTACTTACCTACCTTATCTGCGACTAGTATGCTTACCTCTAGCGATTCCCCTAGGCGTCCCTTCTCTAGTTCTAATAGCAAGACGTAGAACAAATTGTAGATTTTATGCTTAGTAGGGAGTACTAGGTAGTACGCCTAAGTTCCGACTACATCGAGTACCCTAAATAGCCTAATGTATTTAGGGCCGAGCTTCTTGCTTGGCAGGGCGAGCCTAAGGTTCTTCGTTAAGAGCATTACTATATCGCCTATATTATAGGATTATGTCTTATAGTAAGCGTTATAGTACTTAGCCTAGTACTCCTAGCTAGCTTTCTAGCGTTGCTCTAAGGACCTTGCATTAGGTCTGTAAGCGTCTCGTAGTGCTAGTTACTGCTAGTGCCCTTCCTCTAGCTAGCTTGTCCTAAGCTAGGCCTAGACTTAGCGCGATTTCTAGGTAAAAGCTGTACAACAGTATAAACAGGCTTATTCTAAGTCCTATATATACTGTATTATTATAAACAAACTCTGCTAAAGGGAGCTACTTCGCCCATTCGTTCTGCTGCTTACTGTAGTAGCAGCGCAAGTACTGCTTAAGAGTCTAGTTAATATACTCTGTCTAACTGTCAGTCTAGGGATAGAATGCAGTGCTTAGCTTGCGTTTTACCCTCGCCTCGAGGCAGAAATCTGTCTAGTACTAGCTAGTAAAGAGGAACCCCTAATCCATTACAATACCTATAGGGATGCGAAATCTTCTAACTACTTCCCTTAAGAGAATCTCTATAAGGTTAACTACTATATACGTTTTCGTCGTAGGGATAAAAGCAGCTATCTTCGTGTTTCTGTGGATAATTACGAGAACTGTATTGTGTATAACAGAACCTGCACTAAACGCTTGCGACGACCTAGACAGTAGGAGGTCTGTAATAAAGTCTATTGTTAATTCTTGCTAAGGCCTAGACAGTGTCGGGAGGGCACTTAGCTTTCTATAAGGGGCGTAGCAGCGTATCTCAGTCCGCTAGCAGGCCCTACAGGTACTAATATACTCCTTAAGGTCTGCAGCTATCCCGCCCTAGTAGTACTTGCACTGGATTGACTCTAAGGTCTTGTTAACTCTAAAGTGTCCTACTAGTAGGTTGTTATAGTATATATGTACTAATCCGAGCGCGCAGATATAATTTAACATAGCTGTTTTAATAACTATATCTCGAACTAAGGAGGGAAAGGAATCTATACAGCAGTAGGTACGAGCTTTAGGGGTAGTGTACTAAGGCCCGGCTCGGTCTGGAAGGACCGAGCCGAAATTCTAAGGATCTACCCTATTACTTAGTCCTACCCCTTTCCGCTGCTATAACACTACCCCCCTCTCTTATTAGCAGTTGCCCTTAACCGCTTACTTATCTCTTCTGCCCCTTCGATCTTATTCTAGCTAATTAGGCCTTTCCCTTTCTTTATCGAATCTTCCCCTTCTGCCTCTTCTTCTTCTTCTTTTCTGTCGTTGTTTTCTTTGTCTTTTTCGTCTACCTTATCGTCTTCTCTTCTTTTTTTTTCCAGTTCGCAGCTTTCTTCGCGAGAATTCTTCTTAAAATCGACGTTAGTCCGAGCACGTAGATATAATTTAGTACAGCTGTTTTAATAACTATATCTCGAACTAAGGAGGGGAAGGAATCTATATAGCGGTAGTTAAGAGCTTTAGGGATAGTGTACCAAGGTCCGGCTCGGTCCAGAAGGGCTAAGCCGAAATTCTAAGCGTCTACCCTATTACTTAGTCCTACCCCTTTCTGCCGCTGGAACACTACCCCCCTCCCTTATTAGCGGTCGCTCTCGACTGCTTACTTATCCCTTCTGACTCTTTTTCTTCTTCTATTTGTCGTCTTTTTCTTTATCCTTTTCTTCTATTTCTTCTTCTTCTTTTTCCGTCCGGCTCGCGGCTTTCTTCGCGAAAATTCTTCTTAAAATCGACGTTACCTCTTCTTTTTCTTCTACTTCGAAAACACCTTCCTTTCTTTATCTTCTTCCGCTTTATATCGTCGCTATTGGAAGCCTTTCACTTGGCGTCTATCTAATCGGGGCTATCTAATCTAAGCTAACAGCTACCTAATCGGTACTGTAGCTGGTCTGTACGCTGCTGCAGAGGGCCCTATATAGGTACGTCTATAGTGCTCTATCTCTTCTTCTTTTTCTTTCTTACTAAGGCCTTAAGCGCTACTGCAAAGCCGGCGTCGCCGACTCTGTCTACGAAATCGATTAGCCGCGAGCCTTTCTCTTTCGTAGGCGACGTTAACGACTGTCGCGCCGACGGAGGTAGCGCTGTCCTCGACTTTATCCTCGTTATCCGTCTAGCTAAGCTATCGGATAGCGAGGATGTCATCGAAGACCCTAACTAAGTGCGCTAACTACGATCGTTTCTTCGGTTTTCGAGCTAATAGCGCAGACGCAGCCTTTCTTCTTCTTCTATCTCTTCTGGAGCTATTTACTTCTAGAGCTATTTAGGTCTCGGTTTTCTTAGATTCCGGACATAGAACTCTTCTAGCAGCTCTACCGAATTCCGAAGATTCTTAACTAGATACTATTTATAGTCTTCCGGCCACTCCTTCTATAAGATCCTCGCTTCGATAGACCCCCTTATCTTCCTTATACCTATTACATCTTCTACCTCCTACTCTTCTTCCTTACCGTCTATCTCGATTAGTAGGGTTCGATAATTTCCTGCCCTAGAAGGCTATCTTCCGGTTCTGGGCTTAACAGATCTAAATAGAAGACATTCTAGATAAAGAACGACCTTGATAGCTAGAGCCGATAGGTTACTGGCGACCTCTTTCCTACTATCGTAAACGGACCTACGTTATAGGCGTTCAGCTTGGCGTTGTCTTTTAGCCTTAGGCTCCGCGTATTAAGCTATATCTTTTAGCCTTTATCGA
Organism: Pseudocercospora ulei; assembly: GCA_016165855.1. Classification (NCBI taxonomy): domain Eukaryota; kingdom Fungi; phylum Ascomycota; class Dothideomycetes; order Mycosphaerellales; family Mycosphaerellaceae; genus Pseudocercospora; species Pseudocercospora ulei. The sequence goes on from JACWNB010000090.1 coordinate 24,007, forward strand.
ATTCTACTAGTAACCGGTTTCTATTAGCTCGAGTTACTATCTTTGCTTAAGCCGACTCTATCGCCTCTTTCGCTATTCGGATCGCCTTTTCTATCTAATCCTTAAGCGCTTCTGCCGTAGCTGCGGCGACTCTCTTTAACGAGGTAGTA
>JACWNB010000091.1:0-23605 GCA_016165855.1 Pseudocercospora ulei
CGAACCGGTGCCGCGGCCGACTCGTGCGAGCGATTGGAGTCGATAGACCCGGTTTCAGCGGACACCCATCGGCAGTGCTCCTGGACCTAAGCTGCTGCTTGAGCTGTGGGCGGAGGGTTCGGAGTCAATGGGTGCCGAGCGATTGCTATCACCACTCCCCGCGCTGGCGCTCGCAGAACCTGTCAGACTGCGTACTTGATTTGAAGGACCGCTCTTCGGAGGGTATAGATTGCTCACCCCATTTTGCGGCTCAATTGGATGCGGTGTCACCACATTGCCATGCCCCGGAGGATGACGCGGCATAGATTGTCTCGTGCCTGGAGGACTTGGACGGCCGTTCCGCCCTGGTGCGGGTGGTCCATACCCATTAGGCGGAGAAGGACGCCCTGGAAGTCTTTGCCCGGGACTTAAAGGGTTGCCGGGCGACTGGCTGCCACGTCGATTCATGGGATAGCCGTTTGGTCCATATGATGAGCTGGAACCTGGTGCCGGGGGCCCATTCAGTTCGTTGAGTCGTTCTGCTGTCAGCGAGTTGGCTCGCGATTCGTGACCCATGTTCATCCTGTCAACACTGCCGAAGCGATCGGAAGAGTAGCCCATCAATGGGTTGTTCATCAGTTCTTCGCGTAAACCTGGCATGTCAGCCACGAGTGCAGCCGATGTTCGATGCTTGCCTGGACCAGGTCGCCTCATTGGATTCCGGCTGTGGCGCACTGGAGCGTTGGGCACACCACTGAATTCTGGATTGCTGCGGAGCTGACTCGCGCTCGGTGCTTTTCGTGTTCTCCTAGATGTCACGCTCATCATGTCGAGGTTGTCCACGTCAACGCCGGGCGCCGCACTGGCAGCCATTGGGTCGAAGAAGTCTTCGCCATCCTCGTCGTCCTCGTCAAAGTCATCTCGAGGTCGTGGTGGCGGCATGCGGCGGCCGCCACCTTGGCGCATGTGATACTCTCGTTCTCTGAGCGCGAGCTCCTTCTGTCGCAAAGCCAGCTCACGTTCTCGGTAGGCAAGGTCGCCAGAAGCGGATGGTGGCAAGCCGTCATATGCCGCATCTTCGGCGTTCATGTTATCGTAGAGCATCAAATGACTGAACTCTTCGAGGTCGTTGCCCTCAAATGATGGTTGTCTCGCCATGTGAGGCGGGGGGCCCCGGGGAGGTCCATACCCACCGCCATTCAACCGGACTGGGGGAGGATAGCCGCCGATGGAAGGTGGTCCTCTCCGCATCGGCGGCGGACCACCGTTTGCTGAAGGAGCTCTGCTGGCAGGTCGCATGCCGTTAGGCATTGGTCGTCCATTCATCGAGTTGGGAGGCGGTCGTCCATTGCCATAGCCTCCGTTGACCGGTGCGGCCATCGGCACAGTTGACATCCGTGGGGTGGCTTGGGCCGAAGGCGAGGGCGGACCTTGTGGTTTTGTCTGGTTCACGAGGTTGACGTTGTGCAGAAGAGCATAGAGCGTCTCGATGCGTGGAAGCTGCAGCCCAATCTCCTGCGCTAATTTGATGGGCGAACCCAGGTAAGTCTCAACCTCCATGGGCCTTCTGGCCTTGAAATCCTGGTACATGATGCTGTTCGTTTCTGCCGACGCGATCATTTTCTCCATTGTCTGTTCTCGAAAGTCTGGCTTGAACTCGCAGCCCTGTTTCTTTGCGATGCTGACGAGTTCATCGATTACGCCGGTGACGAGTGAGCGGGCGCCCACCTTTTCGAGAAGCTCGGCATGGGATGGGGTTTCGAAGAGGACACTTGCAGGATGGAAAGCGATGGGTCTGGCACGCGTCAGCTGTTGACGGTCTCAAGACCGTCCCAAGGCACTCACCCTATCATTCGTTCATATTGCTGTTGCCGGATGTTGGTGGATACTTCGCAGTCGACTTGACCAGACTTCAACGTCATTGACAGCGCTTCCGCCATGTCCGTTTGTATAGATGCGGGTATTGATGGATTCTTGTTGGCCGCACCAACCCACAACTCTGACGATCCCTTGTGCTCGAACTCGCTGGCGCCCAGCTGTGTTATAGAGACGCCAGAAAAACAAGTGAAAGGACGACGTTGGTCGGGTACCTCTGCTCGAGGTACGATTCGATGCCGAGAGTGTGGGTGGTGTTGACGAGGATACAAGTATGCTGCGGCGCGACTACGGACTCAATGACAGAAGCCAGGTCGTATACGTCCGGTAGTGCCTTGACGCAGAGCAGGACGTAGTCGAACGAAGCTCTGGACGCGCCGGCGGCGTCTTCGGGAGACCGCACTACTATCATGGGGTCAGCACGAAGGGGGTTAAGCTGCCGCCCGAGATGCGCGCGTACCATGTCTGGGCTTGAATCGTTCATTGCCGAATTTGCCTGATCTGGAGGAAGGTATTAGAGACACGTGCCTGCCACGATCGACAATGAGGCCCGCAGGCGTACCTAAATGATATGCCATACTGGTGCACTTGTTCGAAGCCGTTCTTCCATACCAGCGTCACATCGCAGGCCTGCGTCGCCGATAAACGCCACGATAAGAAGGCAGAGACTGCATTGCCGCCGACTGTGCCAAGCGTTAGCCCATGAGCCATGGAAGCGCTTGTGCCCGCGCAGGCGGTCCTTGTCATTGTCTCGTCGTCCTCGAGGCAGCGCTGTCGCGTTTCGTGCTGCGGCGCGAGGGCCGACGGGAAGCGGAACTGCGCGCTGTGGTTCAATCACGCACCTGAAAGAATCCGCAAGCGCGGAGTGGTGGGAGGCATGGTGTTTCTGGAGTCAGGCGCACCGGCTGGGTGGCCGCAAGAACGCCGTGCCGTGTGTGCGGCAGGGGGTGGCAATGCAAAGACCGTTGTGCGGCTGGCCGCGTCACGATGGAGTTCGTGTGCGAAGAGAGTCGCCGGACGCCGCTCCGCAGTTCAGACGGACGGCGACAAGGCGACGGCCGGAGGGGGCGGAATAGCGAGCGTGACGGTATGCGAGCAATACCAAGATGACGACGGCCGGCGCGGTGATGGGGGCTGGCAATGAGTGCCGGTGGTGGTGGTGGTGGTGGACGGGCCGGTGGTGGTGGACGGGCCTGTGACGGCGGACGGAGGGAGGTGCAAGTTCCTCCCAGAGCCAGCGCACGCTTGCAGGCGTGAGGCACCGCTTTGGCTTTCCCGCAGTCGAACGCAGGCCGGCGTCAAGCACGAACTCTGCCCGCGATCTCTCCTGCCTCAGGTGCCAAGTCGGCGGGAGGGGAGCGTCGGTCTCAGCGTGCGTGTGCGTGCGAGCCTGTGCGTGTGGGCGAGTGAGTGGGTGGGCGGGTGTGCGTGTGCGTTGCGTGTGGTGGCGCTGCAGTGTGCCGCCCGCTGCAGCAGCCTCTCCTTCGCGCCTCCGTCTTCACCGCAGCCTCCAAACAGACGACGACACGAGCGGAAGCAGCGTTCAGTGAGCTGTGTGTTTCGTGACGAACGCGTGCATACGTGGACGGTGGCCTCGGCTAGTGGTGCGCCGGGAAAAAAGCATGAGATGCCAGTTTGTCCTTCCCGAGCCGGGCACTCCATCTCGCACAGCTCAGCTCGCATCCACACACCCAGCCGACCACTCAGGCATTGTTCGGCTTGTCCTCCGCGCTTCCTATCGCTGCCTCGATAACCCACCCCCCGTGAGTGTGGGACCGTGTGGCTTTGCGTCCTCGAGATGAAGCGCCCCTTTCCACACGCCGAGCGGGATTGCTTGGTCATCATCGTTGGCCACCTCCTCCGCCGATGGGACAAACTCTATATACTGTGCAAAAGCAGGGCACGAGGGCGAAATCAAGGCCAGGAGACGTCCCACCGTTGTACAGCAGTCTCTCGCACCACCACCACCTCCTCCTCCTCCTCCTCCTCCTCCTCTTCCTCTTCCTCATCCTGCTGCGGCTACTCCTCTCCCACGCCTGTCCAGGGAGCAACATGTCTTGTGCGAGCAGCTGCGTGACTTTCATGCGGTCGCACACGCAGGCATCGCCGTCCACAAGTCAGCCACACCTTCGGGTGGTGCCTGCTGCTGCTGCTATGTGTGGATGAACAGCACGTCCACTCATATTGAACTATACCGAGAATAGAACGAACGCCACGGCAGCTCTTGGCCCCGTGGCACGGTTCCGCACGGCGTTTCCACGCCGGGCCCGCCGCGAGCACAGCAGCGACAGCGGGCAGCAGCAGGAAGCCGCCGCACTGCCCATGCTCCGAAGCACGAGACGTGCAGGGAAGGACGCCGTGCCTGCAGTCGGGCATTGCAATTCCATTCCTCATCTTCGTGGGCTGCGTCGGCTGACCCCCCTGGCTGCGGTGTGGCTTGTCGCTGCCACCACCCGGCAACACATGAAACACACACGCACTCGCAGGAACCACAACCGACCAGCAAGCACCGAGGCTGATCCTTCCGGCCTCGCGCGCACCGATGCGGAACAACACTCCCCACTCCCCCACGCCCCACTTCCCACTTCCCACACCACTGTGTGGCGTTCACCCATCAGCACGCACCGTCCTGTACATATACACACCGCAGACAGGGTTCCTGCGTGCCCAGGCCGCGTTGGATCTTGGCGTCCGCTCGCTTGCGGTGAAACACGGAGATTGTGTTTCGCCAGGCCCGTCTTCGGGGGTGGCGCGTTAAGCTTAACTAAACAGTCGTTTAAGGTGGGAAGAAGTCGAAGAAGAATGGCATCGTCGGAAGCAAGGCCCCTCGCGCTCGCTCTGCTCACTTCTCGATTCCTGTGCCGCGAAAACGTCGGCGAGGCGAGTGGCGATGGACAGCCGGAGCACACGCAGCACGAGTGCCACTCTCCCAAGTTCGACAGTGCAGCACACAAACCTGCATCTGCATCGGGGAGCGATGTCGCAAAATCAAGGCTCTTCCGACAGCGCAGAAGAACCTGATCGGGCTCGAATTCTTCGAATGACTAGTTAACTAGTTAGTTAACAAGTTAAATGACTTTTTATCTCTAACCGGACGGGCCCTTGTGGAGAATTGACGGAATACTGCCACGATTAGGATTGCATTTCTTCCCTCGCCATAAACGACGCTCAAGCATGCTTCGGGCCATTTCAGCCAACAGCCAACGTTGGGTCAAGCACCTTTCTCGCCGCCGATGCTGTAGCGTGGCCGTCTTCCCAACGCTGAAGGCGGTCGGGACTGCGATGGAGACTGGGCACCCTTCGCTTGATGATTGAACCGTCCTTTGCGCGCTCTCCGCTGGCAGCGTCCACGTCTCCCGGAAAATCATCCCCGAGTAAAGTGAATTGATTCGGGCGCAGTTTGAGCCGTCTCTCTTCCACGGGATCGAGTGCTTGCTGGACTCGTTTCCTCGCCCACGGCAAGATGATGGTGAAGGCGACACTGATGACGAAAAGTGGAACGGCAACGTACACGTACCTGAGCCGAACGGTCAGCTAAGGCACCATCGGAGGCGTGTTCCTTGTGGCTAGTGTTTCACGCACCAGATCACGGGCCAATTGGCGGTTGTGATGCCGAACAATGAAGCCAAGAACGACACTGGTAAGAAGAGCGTGGCTACTATGGACAAGAAGGCCGAATTGTCTGATTGCGTCGCGTTGGTGATGTTGAACTCAAGCTCAATGAGATTGTTGAATCCTGTAGCTCTGATCAGAACATGACTGTTTGAAGAGTGGGTGGCTGTGAATGCACATACGCTCCTTCAAGCCGTCCAGCGTCGATTCAAACTGCTCGAGATCCTCTACTGCGTCGTCCATATCGAACCACAGGGGATCTTTTGCCTCGCTTTTCGGCACATCAGCTTTGAGCTTCTGCAGCTTTTTGTAGGAGCGGGTATGAAAGTGTAGGTATTCCTTCATTTCATAGATGCGATCGACTTCCGTGTGCATACGTCTCGTTCTGATTTTGACTGGCAGGTGCCTGCCATGGCTATTTATCTCGGCTTCATCCAGCCTAGCCAGAACCTCGCCGATGATGTTCTGCCAGTCGGTGAGCAGATAGTGGAGCCGCGAGAAAGTCCAGCAGATGCCTTCCTCATCCTCGCGGGGCTGGTGGAAATCATTGTCTCGCCAGAGATAATCAAACATGAGCTGAGTGACGATGTGCTCACTGACTGGAGTTGGCCTGGTGAAAATGAGGGTCACGGACACCTGTCGATTGAGCTTGCAAGCTCCACGTCCACAAAACCATACGCCCGTCCGAAAGCGGAACGAGTCCATTGGCGGAAGTCCTTTTACTTCCCAGCGAGGAGGCTCCATCCCCACCGACCAATAGTAGACTTGAGGAACGTTGAGATGGCTATTGATCGATGAGCACACAGCGCACACCGATGCCGCCTGGGACCTACTCAATGATGAAAGTCCAGGGCACCCATTGACCTCGTTTGCTGGCCTTCTCGGGAAACTGCATGGTGCTGGCGTATTGCACCGCACGATCGAGCTCAGCGATGTCCTGCCAATTGTCCTCGAGGCACGAACGCAGCACGTCGCCGAGCCATGAGTGATATCCGCTGATGGAGATGATCAAGGGATCGTGGGGATGCGCAGTGACTTGGTTCTCGACAACACGTGCGAACCGTCCAGCGTCTCTGGGGCTGAAGATATGGAGCTCGCTGTACTTGGTTGCGCTGGGTCTGTGGCCGATGCGGACAGCCACAGGCGCCTCATTGGCTTCCCAAGTCGGGCGTCGCCGGTGCGGGCGTCTCCGGTGCGACATGTCAAGACGGCGATGCTTTGTGCGTGAACAATCCAACATGTCAACCCCCAGCTTGGGAGGGAGTTCGGGTGAGCGGGCGAGGCAAGCTCGCGCCTGCTTCGAGAGAGCATGTCAAGATGCCGCGTGCAAGAGCGCTAGATCTATTCCACGGGCATAGCATGGCGCCTGCCTGTCCTGTTCGCGCGTGTGATGGTGACCTTCGCACCTGCCACACCGATCGTCCTGGCACTATTGTCCGCTTGCGCGACGTGTGTGAGGACAGGAGGAGCCCGCATCCGGCCACGCCAAGCATGGCCCGGCAACACCGCTGATTTGCTCCTTCCTGAGCAAGTATTGGCAGACTAACTAACTAGTTAACACAGTCATCATGGCGACAATGCTGCGCGATGTCTCTTCTGCACATCCTTTGTGCCGCCACCCCCATCACTGACTGGCACGCCTCTGTCGCCCTCGCACTGCTCTCAACACTCCACTCAACACACAAGCGGCCCAGCACAGGCCTCATCAAACCTTCAATCTCCGCGCCGCCCGGGAAGTCTTGTCCGTGCTGGGGACAGAGGGCCAGGGAGCAAGTATCAGAAAAATCCCCCCACTGAAAACACCGGACGCTTGGGCTTTGCGACGACCAACTCCTCCACAAACGACTTGGCCAATTCGAAAACTCATCGTACTTTCCGCTCTGCACCAATTCCTCCACATGGACCATATGGATATGGCATCCGGCTCCAGCTCGAGCAGCTCGAGCATGTCCGCATCAATGGTCTTTACCACAGACCACTCCACTCCTCTCTATTCATCGGCCTGGACACCGACCAGCACAGCCGCCTATGCCGGCACCTGTATATTTTTGATCGTGCTCGCAATCATCAGCCGAGTCCTCCTGGCCTACCGACACGTGCTGGAATCCAAGTGGCACGACGGCGCGGTGAAGCGGAGATACGTCAAAATTGCCAGCGATAGTGCTTCGGAACGACAAGCCCACCCTTCTTCCATCGATAAGAGCGAAACCGCTGTCCTGACCACGCGTGGCATAGACGAATCCGTGCGAGTGCTACACACAGCGAGAGGAGCCATTCAGGCCCAACCGTGGCGCTTCAGCACCGATCTGCCGCGAGCATGTATCTTTGTCGTCCAGGCAGGTGTGGGTTATTTGCTGTCAGTCTCTGCCCGCTCGTCAGTTTGGCAGTCACTCGCTAATCCCTTCAACAGCATGCTGGCGGTCATGACCCTTAACTTTGGCTATTTTCTTTCCGTGCTTGCCGGCCTCTTCCTTGGAGAGCTTGCCGTGGGACGATATGCTGCTATTGAAGATGCTCATCATTGAGTGTCCTGTTTTTTTTGCCTATGATGTATAGACCGATCGTGGCTCGACATGATGGCCTGCAACGCGAACTTTGAAGATGGATTCAGCTCTCATCGCTTTCTCCTCCACCGACCTTGACGATTAGCTTCTCGTCCGAAATAACGCCCCTCCGGAGAGCCTCCATATCCTACAGTCTCTGCCAGCCTCACAGGGTGAATTGTCGATGACCGAAGAAGGAACGACACAGCAAAGTGTGATATATACAGTGCCGTCCTACCCTTGTCTCGATGGCCAATCAACACGCATGACCTGACGATGTGATCGCCAGTGATGCAGTATCGCGGGCCGTTCTCGACAGTGGCAACGTCAGTCATGCTCGAACCCACACAGGTAGCATGGTCACTTGCCGGGCCGATGCCTGGATCTGAGTGTATACGGTCCCGACCAGAAATCGACCAAACCCCTCGAGTTACAGAGGTCGCAAGCCAGCGTGGACAAGCTCTTGTGCTCATTCCTCCTGCCCGCCGATCCGGTTGATCTCAAGCTTCGAGAAGACAGCTCTGCCCGGGACCCGGGGTGCTTGGATGCAGGAGCGGAGACGCTTGAGCAGTGCCGAACTACGTCGAATGGTTTCTTGGCGAGGTAGTTAACTGCTTCTGATCATTGCTCTTTCCGGATTTGGAGCAAGGTGATCCGAGAACACTTCGCTTGTCACTAGGGCCTACTAAGTCTCACTAAACATCTGCTAAACGCTTTGCAACTCGGCGCAGGTGACTAGGCCCTCTACGAGGTCGGTTGGCACAGTATGCATGGACAAAACCATCGGTCGTGGCACAGTGTGGCGGCCACTTGCAAGGATAGTGAGATGCACTCTTGACAGGGTGTTGTGAATGGTTCACCCGGTCAAGGGTGGTTGCACATGGCGAGAACATCAGATGGTTGTTCTCGCAACGGGTAAGGCGTCCGTCGCATGGTGCTGCGTATACCTCGGCTTGGCCTGGTGGCTCGAGTACAATGCCATTGTCGCTGAGGTTGCTTCGGGGCAAAGCGGTTCGGCGGAAGTGTTGCCGAGAGAACTAGTCCTGGCCTGATCCATCGCGCACTCCTCCCGTACGGTCCAGTCGCCGGCAGAAGTGCACGAGCTGGGGGGCTGTCAAGGCTGTCTTTGAACACACTGGCCGGCTCGCATAGGGTCAATCAAATGTCGGCGGTCGGTCAACGTCGCCGGTCATTAGCCGAAAAGTTCGGCCGCAAAGCACGTCATCGGAGCAAGCTTGAAGATGACCGCTTGTTGGAAGATTACAGAAACATTCAGCACGAAGCATGAGGCCGTTGTGCTGCGCAACTAATGCTCTCCCGAGGCTGAATCCACTTTCTACCACAGTGAGATTCATACGATCCCTCCCAGCGTCCACCATGGTCAAAGGCGACCCCTTTAAGCCTGCAGCGCGCGTTGCTGGCAAGCGTCAGGATGTATGGAGCATCGTCAACGAGGCAGCAGCAGCTTCACCCAAGCAGCCCATTGTCAACATGGGGCAAGGCTTCTTTGGGTACAACCCTCCGCAGTTCTGTATAGACGCCGCAAAAGAGGCATTGGACAAGGTTGAATGTAACCAGTACTCGCCGACGAAGGTGGCTCGCCTCTATGTATGCACACCTACATGTCACGCGCTGACAGCATGCGATAGGGCCGGCCACGGCTGAAGAAAGCGATAGCCGCAGCATATTCACCATTCTTTGGGCGCGAGCTTAACCCCGAAACCGAGGTCACCATCACAACCGGCGCCAATGAGGGCATGCTGTCGGCCTTTATGGCCTTCCTCGAGCCTGGCCATGAAGCTATAGTCTTTGAGCCTTTCTTCGACCAATACATATCGAACATCGAGATGCCCGGTGGCAAGGTCGTCTATGTGCCACTCCATCCACCGACAGACGGCGCGACAAGAACGACCAGCGCGGCAGAATGGACATTAGACCTGAAAGAGTTTGAAGCTGCAATTACAGAACGAACGCGTATGGTTGTCATTAACACGCCCCACAATCCCATTGGTAAGGTTTTCAGCAGAGAAGAGCTGCAAGCCATTGGCGATATCTGCGTCAAACACAATGTCATCATTTTATCTGATGAGGTGTATGACCGGTTATACTACGTGCCTTTCACACGAGTGGCAAGCCTGTCACCAGAAATCGCGAAGCTCACACTGACAGTTGGCTCGGCTGGCAAGAACTTCTACGCAACTGGTTGGCGCGTTGGGTACTTGATCGGACCTGAGCACTTGATCAAGTATGTATCTGCAGCGCATACCAGGATTTGCTATAGTAGCGTCAGTCCACTGCAAGAAGCTACGGCTGTAGCATTCGAAGAGGCCGACAAGCGTGGGTTCTGGGACGAAGCGAAAGCAGAGATGAAAGGCAAGGTCGATCGATTCAACCAGATATGGGATGAGCTTGGTTTGCCTTACTCTGATCCTGAGGGTGGCTATTTCGTGCTGGTCAATCTCGCCAAGGTCCAGCTGCCGGAAGACTATGAATTTCCACCGCACGTTGCAAGTCGCCCCCGGGACTTTAAGCTCGCGTGGTTCTGCATCGTTGAGCTTGGTGTTGCAGCGATCCCACCTACGGAATTTTTTTCACCGATGCCAACGCACGCATTGTCGAAAATTGGCTGCGATTCGCTGTGTGCAAGAATGACGATGTGCTCGACCAGGCCAAGCAGAGACTCCGTGGCTTGCGGGCTTACCTCCGGTAGATTGCTCGACGAGAAGCAGCCGACTTCTAAATAGGCCTCGACTGCATACAGCTTCTGGTCTCCGATCCATGGACTGTAGACAGGCTATCTGAACTATTTGACAGTGCACTCTCCATCATCTCGCTTTACGGAACACCAAAGTGACGACACTTTGGCCAGTTTGTCCGCCGAAGGTGAAACTGCGGTATTTTGCCTCATCGTATAGACTCAATGTCTCGCCGTTGGCGAGCCAGCCAATCAGCTCATCTCTAGTCCAGTTGCAGGATGTGACGAAGAGGAATTGGCCAGGCTTGATCAAACGAAATACGTTCCGCCGATAGACCTCACAGGGATGCAGGCCGTTCTCTGGCCTAGACATAAGTGAGATAGCATCAAACGTGCCTTTGTCAAGCACAGCATCAAACCCATCTCCCAGCCAATCTCCAGGTTGTTCCTCTAACAAGTCCCCATTGCTCGAATCGAATGCTTGCGTATGCGTCGCTCCCGTTCAGTGCTGCCGTCCTGTGCCCGTTGATTTGCACGGCGAGCTGTACGCTATTGGGGCTGTAGTCAACCCCCACCATTTCTGCAAGCCATCGCTGGCCATCTTCGTCCTCGTCATCCCTAAGCTCAAACAGCATGTGGCCATTTCCCGTGCCTAAATCCAGAAATCGAGTGGTACGTCTGTCGAGCAGCCCTTCCGAGGATGAAGCATAAGTACTCAGTTTTCTGTATAACAGTCGTCTCCGCGTTGCTTTCGTCGAACCACACCACGCCTTCATCTCCGGCGTCATCGCCATAGTTACGCAGTTCTCGCTCATATGCCGTCTCCCAACTATAATCGCATCAGGAAACCATCGAGGATCGAGACGATAGACGGACGTACTATTGCTTGGTGCCCAACTCGCTGGGGTCGAGCAACTTGCATCCCTCAGAATGTGTTTCGTTGTTGGCCATAGCGGTAGGTAGCTGCAACGGTTTTTCGCGAATGCTGTTGCTTCCAATTTGTTATTACATTTTACATTACTAATGTTACCGTGCCCGCGCCGCACCCACCTTCCCATTGGCGCATCTGCTTCTTCGACACGCACTATCGATTCAACACACCATCGATCCGGCATGCACCCCAAGAGATTGCCGTGCATACCGGATCGATGGTGTGTTGAATCGATAGTGCGTGTCGAAGAAGCAGATGCGCCAATGGGAAGGTGGGTGCGGCGCGGGCACGGTAACATTAGTAATGTAAAATGTAATAACAAATTGGAAGCAACAGCATTCGCGAAAAAACCGTTGCAGCTACCTACCGCTATGAGCGAGTTGGGCACCAAGCAATAGTACGTCCGTCTATCGTCTCGATCCTCGATGGTTTCCTGATGCGATTATAGTTGGGAGACGGCATATGAGCGAGAACTGCGTAACTATGGCGATGACGCCGGAGATGAAGGCGTGGTGTGGTTCGACGAAAGCAACGCGGAGACGACTGTTATACAGAAACTGAGTACTTATGCTTCATCCTCGGAAGGGCTGCTCGACAGACGTACCACTCGATTTCTGGATTTAGGCACGGGAAATGGCCACATGCTGTTTGAGCTTAGGGATGACGAGGACGAAGATGGCCAGCGATGGCTTGCAGAAATGGTGGGGGTTGACTACAGCCCCAATAGCGTACAGCTCGCCGTGCAAATCAACGGGCACAGGACGGCAGCACTGAACGGGAGCGACGCATACGCAAGCATTCGATTCGAGCAATGGGACTTGTTAGAGGAACAACCTGGAGATTGGCTGGGAGATGGGTTTGATGCTGTGCTTGACAAAGGCACGTTTGATGCTATCTCACTTATGTCTAGGCCAGAGAACGGCCTGCATCCCTGTGAGGTCTATCGGCGGAACGTATTTCGTTTGATCAAGCCTGGCCAATTCCTCTTCGTCACATCCTGCAACTGGACTAGAGATGAGCTGATTGGCTGGCTCGCCAACGGCGAGACATTGAGTCTATACGATGAGGCAAAATACCGCAGTTTCACCTTCGGCGGACAAACTGGCCAAAGTGTCGTCACTTTGGTGTTCCGTAAAGCGAGATGATGGAGAGTGCACTGTCAAATAGTTCAGATAGCCTGTCTACAGTCCATGGATCGGAGACCAGAAGCTGTATGCAGTCGAGGCCTATTTAGAAGTCGGCTGCTTCTCGTCGAGCAATCTACCGGAGGTAAGCCCGCAAGCCACGGAGTCTCTGCTTGGCCTGGTCGAGCACATCGTCATTCTTGCACACAGCGAATCGCAGCCAATTTTCGACAATGCGTGCGTTGGCATCGGTGAAAAATTCCGTAGGTGGGATCGCTGCAACACCAAGCTCAACGATGCAGAACCACGCGAGCTTAAAGTCCCGGGGGCGACTTGCAACGTGCGGTGGAAATTCATAGTCTTCCGGCAGCTGGACCTTGGCGAGATTGACCAGCACGAAATAGCCACCCTCAGGATCAGAGTAAGGCAAACCAAGCTCATCCCATATCTGGTTGAATCGATCGACCTTGCCTTTCATCTCTGCTTTCGCTTCGTCCCAGAACCCACGCTTGTCGGCCTCTTCGAATGCTACAGCCGTAGCTTCTTGCAGTGGACTGACGCTACTATAGCAAATCCTGGTATGCGCTGCAGATACATACTTGATCAAGTGCTCAGGTCCGATCAAGTACCCAACGCGCCAACCAGTTGCGTAGAAGTTCTTGCCAGCCGAGCCAACTGTCAGTGTGAGCTTCGCGATTTCTGGTGACAGGCTTGCCACTCGTGTGAAAGGCACGTAGTATAACCGGTCATACACCTCATCAGATAAAATGATGACATTGTGTTTGACGCAGATATCGCCAATGGCTTGCAGCTCTTCTCTGCTGAAAACCTTACCAATGGGATTGTGGGGCGTGTTAATGACAACCATACGCGTTCGTTCTGTAATTGCAGCTTCAAACTCTTTCAGGTCTAATGTCCATTCTGCCGCGCTGGTCGTTCTTGTCGCGCCGTCTGTCGGTGGATGGAGTGGCACATAGACGACCTTGCCACCGGGCATCTCGATGTTCGATATGTATTGGTCGAAGAAAGGCTCAAAGACTATAGCTTCATGGCCAGGCTCGAGGAAGGCCATAAAGGCCGACAGCATGCCCTCATTGGCGCCGGTTGTGATGGTGACCTCGGTTTCGGGGTTAAGCTCGCGCCCAAAGAATGGTGAATATGCTGCGGCTATCGCTTTCTTCAGCCGTGGCCGGCCCTATCGCATGCTGTCAGCGCGTGACATGTAGGTGTGCATACATAGAGGCGAGCCACCTTCGTCGGCGAGTACTGGTTACATTCAACCTTGTCCAATGCCTCTTTTGCGGCGTCTATACAGAACTGCGGAGGGTTGTACCCAAAGAAGCCTTGCCCCATGTTGACAATGGGCTGCTTGGGTGAAGCTGCTGCTGCCTCGTTGACGATGCTCCATACATCCTGACGCTTGCCAGCAACGCGCGCTGCAGGCTTAAAGGGGTCGCCTTTGACCATGGTGGACGCTGGGAGGGATCGTATGAATCTCACTGTGGTAGAAAGTGGATTCAGCCTCGGGAGAGCATTAGTTGCGCAGCACAACGGCCTCATGCTTCGTGCTGAATGTTTCTGTAATCTTCCAACAAGCGGTCATCTTCAAGCTTGCTCCGATGACGTGCTTTGCGGCCGAACTTTTCGGCTAATGACCGGCGACGTTGACCGACCGCCGACATTTGATTGACCCTATGCGAGCCGGCCAGTGTGTTCAAAGACAGCCTTGACAGCCCCCCAGCTCGTGCACTTCTGCCGGCGACTGGACCGTACGGGAGGAGTGCGCGATGGATCAGGCCAGGACTAGTTCTCTCGGCAACACTTCCGCCGAACCGCTTTTGCCCCGAAGCAACCTCAGCGACAATGGCATTGTACTCGAGCCACCAGGCCAAGCCGAGGTATACGCAGCACCATGCGACGGACGCCTTACCCGTTGCGAGAACAACCATCTGATGTTCTCGCCATGTGCAACCACCCTTGACCGGGTGAACCATTCACAACACCCTGTCAAGAGTGCATCTCACTATCCTTGCAAGTGGCCGCCACACTGTGCCACGACCGATGGTTTTGTCCATGCATACTGTGCCAACCGACCTCGTAGAGGGCCTAGTCACCTGCGCCGAGTTGCAAAGCGTTTAGCAGATGTTTAGTGAGACTTAGTAGGCCCTAGTGACAAGCGAAGTGTTCTCGGATCACCTTGCTCCAAATCCGGAAAGAGCAATGATCAGAAGCAGTTAACTACCTCGCCAAGAAACCATTCGACGTAGTTCGGCACTGCTCAAGCGTCTCCGCTCCTGCATCCAAGCACCCCGGGTCCCGGGCAGAGCTGTCTTCTCGAAGCTTGAGATCAACCGGATCGGCGGGCAGGAGGAATGAGCACAAGAGCTTGTCCACGCTGGCTTGCGACCTCTGTAACTCGAGGGGTTTGGTCGATTTCTGGTCGGGACCGTATACACTCAGATCCAGGCATCGGCCCGGCAAGTGACCATGCTACCTGTGTGGGTTCGAGCATGACTGACGTTGCCACTGTCGAGAACGGCCCGCGATACTGCATCACTGGCGATCACATCGTCAGGTCATGCGTGTTGATTGGCCATCGAGACAAGGGTAGGACGGCACTGTATATATCACACTTTGCTGTGTCGTTCCTTCTTCGGTCATCGACAATTCACCCTGTGAGGCTGGCAGAGACTGTAGGATATGGAGGCTCTCCGGAGGGGCGTTATTTCGGACGAGAAGCTAATCGTCAAGGTCGGTGGAGAAAGCGATGAGAGCTGAATCCATCTTCAAAGTTCGCGTTGCAGGCCATCATGTCGAGCCACGATCGGTCTATACATCATAGGGCAAAAAAACAGGACACTCAATGATGAGCATCTTCAATAGCAGCATATCGTCCCACGGCAAGCTCTCCAAGGAAGAGGCCGGCAAGCACGGAAAGAAAATAGCCAAAGTTAAGGGTCATGACCGCCAGCATGCTGTTGAAGGGATTAGCGAGTGACTGCCAAACTGACGAGCGGGCAGAGACTGACAGCAAATAACCCACACCTGCCTGGACGACAAAGATACATGCTCGCGGCAGATCGGTGCTGAAGCGCCACGGTTGGGCCTGAATGGCTCCTCTCGCTGTGTGTAGCACTCGCACGGATTCGTCTATGCCACGCGTGGTCAGGACAGCGGTTTCGCTCTTATCGATGGAAGAAGGGTGGGCTTGTCGTTCCGAAGCACTATCGCTGGCAATTTTGACGTATCTCCGCTTCACCGCGCCGTCGTGCCACTTGGATTCCAGCACGTGTCGGTAGGCCAGGAGGACTCGGCTGATGATTGCGAGCACGATCAAAAATATACAGGTGCCGGCATAGGCGGCTGTGCTGGTCGGTGTCCAGGCCGATGAATAGAGAGGAGTGGAGTGGTCTGTGGTAAAGACCATTGATGCGGACATGCTCGAGCTGCTCGAGCTGGAGCCGGATGCCATATCCATATGGTCCATGTGGAGGAATTGGTGCAGAGCGGAAAGTACGATGAGTTTTCGAATTGGCCAAGTCGTTTGTGGAGGAGTTGGTCGTCGCAAAGCCCAAGCGTCCGGTGTTTCAGTGGGGGGATTTTTCTGATACTTGCTCCCTGGCCCTCTGTCCCCAGCACGGACAAGACTTCCGGGCGGCGCGGAGATTGAAGGTTTGATGAGGCCTGTGCTGGGCCGCTTGTGTGTTGAGTGGAGTGTTGAGAGCAGTGCGAGGGCGACAGAGGCGTGCCAGTCAGTGATGGGGGTGGCGGCACAAAGGATGTGCAGAAGAGACATCGCGCAGCATTGTCGCCATGATGACTGTGTTAACTAGTTAGTTAGTCTGCCAATACTTGCTCAGGAAGGAGCAAATCAGCGGTGTTGCCGGGCCATGCTTGGCGTGGCCGGATGCGGGCTCCTCCTGTCCTCACACACGTCGCGCAAGCGGACAATAGTGCCAGGACGATCGGTGTGGCAGGTGCGAAGGTCACCATCACACGCGCGAACAGGACAGGCAGGCGCCATGCTATGCCCGTGGAATAGATCTAGCGCTCTTGCACGCGGCATCTTGACATGCTCTCTCGAAGCAGGCGCGAGCTTGCCTCGCCCGCTCACCCGAACTCCCTCCCAAGCTGGGGGTTGACATGTTGGATTGTTCACGCACAAAGCATCGCCGTCTTGACATGTCGCACCGGAGACGCCCGCACCGGCGACGCCCGACTTGGGAAGCCAATGAGGCGCCTGTGGCTGTCCGCATCGGCCACAGACCCAGCGCAACCAAGTACAGCGAGCTCCATATCTTCAGCCCCAGAGACGCTGGACGGTTCGCACGTGTTGTCGAGAACCAAGTCACTGCGCATCCCCACGATCCCTTGATCATCTCCATCAGCGGATATCACTCATGGCTCGGCGACGTGCTGCGTTCGTGCCTCGAGGACAATTGGCAGGACATCGCTGAGCTCGATCGTGCGGTGCAATACGCCAGCACCATGCAGTTTCCCGAGAAGGCCAGCAAACGAGGTCAATGGGTGCCCTGGACTTTCATCATTGAGTAGGTCCCAGGCGGCATCGGTGTGCGCTGTGTGCTCATCGATCAATAGCCATCTCAACGTTCCTCAAGTCTACTATTGGTCGGTGGGGGATGGAGCCTCCTCGCTGGGAAGTAAAAGGACTTCCGCCAATGGACTCGTTCCGCTTTCGGACGGGCGTATGGTTTTGTGGACGTGGAGCTTGCAAGCTCAATCGACAGGTGTCCGTGACCCTCATTTTCACCAGGCCAACTCCAGTCAGTGAGCACATCGTCACTCAGCTCATGTTTGATTATCTCTGGCGAGACAATGATTTCCACCAGCCCCGCGAGGATGAGGAAGGCATCTGCTGGACTTTCTCGCGGCTCCACTATCTGCTCACCGACTGGCAGAACATCATCGGCGAGGTTCTGGCTAGGCTGGATGAAGCCGAGATAAATAGCCATGGCAGGCACCTGCCAGTCAAAATCAGAACGAGACGTATGCACACGGAAGTCGATCGCATCTATGAAATGAAGGAATACCTACACTTTCATACCCGCTCCTACAAAAAGCTGCAGAAGCTCAAAGCTGATGTGCCGAAAAGCGAGGCAAAAGATCCCCTGTGGTTCGATATGGACGACGCAGTAGAGGATCTCGAGCAGTTTGAATCGACGCTGGACGGCTTGAAGGAGCGTATGTGCATTCACAGCCACCCACTCTTCAAACAGTCATGTTCTGATCAGAGCTACAGGATTCAACAATCTCATTGAGCTTGAGTTCAACATCACCAACGCGACGCAATCAGACAATTCGGCCTTCTTGTCCATAGTAGCCACGCTCTTCTTACCAGTGTCGTTCTTGGCTTCATTGTTCGGCATCACAACCGCCAATTGGCCCGTGATCTGGTGCGTGAAACACTAGCCACAAGGAACACGCCTCCGATGGTGCCTTAGCTGACCGTTCGGCTCAGGTACGTGTACGTTGCCGTTCCACTTTTCGTCATCAGTGTCGCCTTCACCATCATCTTGCCGTGGGCGAGGAAACGAGTCCAGCAAGCACTCGATCCCGTGGAAGAGAGACGGCTCAAACTGCGCCCGAATCAATTCACTTTACTCGGGGATGATTTTCCGGGAGACGTGGACGCTGCCAGCGGAGAGCGCCAAGGACGGTTCAATCATCAAGCGAAGGGTGCCCAGTCTCCATCGCAGTCCCGACCGCCTTCAGCGTTGGGAAGACGGCCACGCTACAGCATCGGCGGCGAGAAAGGTGCTTGACCCAACGTTGGCTGTTGGCTGAAATGGCCCGAAGCATGCTTGAGCGTCGTTTATGGCGAGGGAAGAAATGCAATCCTAATCGTGGCAGTATTCCGTCAATTCTCCACAAGGGCCCGTCCGGTTAGAGATAAAAAGTCATTTAACTTGTTAACTAACTAGTTAACTAGTCATTCGAAGAATTCGAGCCCGATCAGGTTCTTCTGCGCTGTCGGAAGAGCCTTGATTTTGCGACATCGCTCCCCGATGCAGATGCAGGTTTGTGTGCTGCACTGTCGAACTTGGGAGAGTGGCACTCGTGCTGCGTGTGCTCCGGCTGTCCATCGCCACTCGCCTCGCCGACGTTTTCGCGGCACAGGAATCGAGAAGTGAGCAGAGCGAGCGCGAGGGGCCTTGCTTCCGACGATGCCATTCTTCTTCGACTTCTTCCCACCTTAACGACTGTTTAGTTAAGCTTAACGCGCCACCCCCGAAGACGGGCCTGGCGAAACACAATCTCCGTGTTTCACCGCAAGCGAGCGGACGCCAAGATCCAACGCGGCCTGGGCACGCAGGAACCCTGTCTGCGGTGTGTATATGTACAGGACGGTGCGTGCTGATGGGTGAACGCCACACAGTGGTGTGGGAAGTGGGAAGTGGGGCGTGGGGGAGTGGGGAGTGTTGTTCCGCATCGGTGCGCGCGAGGCCGGAAGGATCAGCCTCGGTGCTTGCTGGTCGGTTGTGGTTCCTGCGAGTGCGTGTGTGTTTCATGTGTTGCCGGGTGGTGGCAGCGACAAGCCACACCGCAGCCAGGGGGGTCAGCCGACGCAGCCCACGAAGATGAGGAATGGAATTGCAATGCCCGACTGCAGGCACGGCGTCCTTCCCTGCACGTCTCGTGCTTCGGAGCATGGGCAGTGCGGCGGCTTCCTGCTGCTGCCCGCTGTCGCTGCTGTGCTCGCGGCGGGCCCGGCGTGGAAACGCCGTGCGGAACCGTGCCACGGGGCCAAGAGCTGCCGTGGCGTTCGTTCTATTCTCGGTATAGTTCAATATGAGTGGACGTGCTGTTCATCCACACATAGCAGCAGCAGCAGGCACCACCCGAAGGTGTGGCTGACTTGTGGACGGCGATGCCTGCGTGTGCGACCGCATGAAAGTCACGCAGCTGCTCGCACAAGACATGTTGCTCCCTGGACAGGCGTGGGAGAGGAGTAGCCGCAGCAGGATGAGGAAGAGGAAGAAGAGGAGGAGGAGGAGGAGGAGGAGGAGGAGGTGGTGGTGGTGCGAGAGACTGCTGTACAACGGTGGGACGTCTCCTGGCCTTGATTTCGCCCTCGTGCCCTGCTTTTGCACAGTATATAGAGTTTGTCCCATCGGCGGAGGAGGTGGCCAACGATGATGACCAAGCAATCCCGCTCGGCGTGTGGAAAGGGGCGCTTCATCTCGAGGACGCAAAGCCACACGGTCCCACACTCACGGGGGGTGGGTTATCGAGGCAGCGATAGGAAGCGCGGAGGACAAGCCGAACAATGCCTGAGTGGTCGGCTGGGTGTGTGGATGCGAGCTGAGCTGTGCGAGATGGAGTGCCCGGCTCGGGAAGGACAAACTGGCATCTCATGCTTTTTTTTTCCCGGCGCACCACTAGCCGAGGCCACCGTCCACGTATGCACGCGTTCGTCACGAAACACACAGCTCACTGAACGCTGCTTCCGCTCGTGTCGTCGTCTGTTTGGAGGCTGCGGTGAAGACGGAGGCGCGAAGGAGAGGCTGCTGCAGCGGGCGGCACACTGCAGCGCCACCACACGCAACGCACACGCACACCCGCCCACCCACTCACTCGCCCACACGCACAGGCTCGCACGCACACGCACGCTGAGACCGACGCTCCCTCCCGCCGACTTGGCACCTGAGGCAGGAGAGATCGCGGGCAGAGTTCGTGCTTGACGCCGGCCTGCGTTCGACTGCGGGAAAGCCAAAGCGGTGCCTCACGCCTGCAAGCGTGCGCTGGCTCTGGGAGGAACTTGCACCTCCCTCCGTCCGCCGTCACAGGCCCGTCCACCACCACCGGCCCGTCCACCACCACCACCACCACCGGCACTCATTGCCAGCCCCCATCACCGCGCCGGCCGTCGTCATCTTGGTATTGCTCGCATACCGTCACGCTCGCTATTCCGCCCCCTCCGGCCGTCGCCTTGTCGCCGTCCGTCTGAACTGCGGAGCGGCGTCCGGCGACTCTCTTCGCACACGAACTCCATCGTGACGCGGCCAGCCGCACAACGGTCTTTGCATTGCCACCCCCTGCCGCACACACGGCACGGCGTTCTTGCGGCCACCCAGCCGGTGCGCCTGACTCCAGAAACACCATGCCTCCCACCACTCCGCGCTTGCGGATTCTTTCAGGTGCGTGATTGAACCACAGCGCGCAGTTCCGCTTCCCGTCGGCCCTCGCGCCGCAGCACGAAACGCGACAGCGCTGCCTCGAGGACGACGAGACAATGACAAGACCGCCTGCGCGGGCACAAGCGCTTCCATGGCTCATGGGCTAACGCTTGGCACAGTCGGCGGCAATGCAGTCTCTGCCTTCTTATCGTGGCGTTTATCGGCGACGCAGGCCTGCGATGTGACGCTGGTATGGAAGAACGGCTTCGAACAAGTGCACCAGTATGGCATATCATTTAGGTACGCCTGCGGGCCTCATTGTCGATCGTGGCAGGCACGTGTCTCTAATACCTTCCTCCAGATCAGGCAAATTCGGCAATGAACGATTCAAGCCCAGACATGGTACGCGCGCATCTCGGGCGGCAGCTTAACCCCCTTCGTGCTGACCCCATGATAGTAGTGCGGTCTCCCGAAGACGCCGCCGGCGCGTCCAGAGCTTCGTTCGACTACGTCCTGCTCTGCGTCAAGGCACTACCGGACGTATACGACCTGGCTTCTGTCATTGAGTCCGTAGTCGCGCCGCAGCATACTTGTATCCTCGTCAACACCACCCACACTCTCGGCATCGAATCGTACCTCGAGCAGAGGTACCCGACCAACGTCGTCCTTTCACTTGTTTCTGGCGTCTCTATAACACAGCTGGGCGCCAGCGAGTTCGAGCACAAGGGATCGTCAGAGTTGTGGGTTGGTGCGGCCAACAAGAATCCATCAATACCCGCATCTATACAAACGGACATGGCGGAAGCGCTGTCAATGACGTTGAAGTCTGGTCAAGTCGACTGCGAAGTATCCACCAACATCCGGCAACAGCAATATGAACGAATGATAGGGTGAGTGCCTTGGGACGGTCTTGAGACCGTCAACAGCTGACGCGTGCCAGACCCATCGCTTTCCATCCTGCAAGTGTCCTCTTCGAAACCCCATCCCATGCCGAGCTTCTCGAAAAGGTGGGCGCCCGCTCACTCGTCACCGGCGTAATCGATGAACTCGTCAGCATCGCAAAGAAACAGGGCTGCGAGTTCAAGCCAGACTTTCGAGAACAGACAATGGAGAAAATGATCGCGTCGGCAGAAACGAACAGCATCATGTACCAGGATTTCAAGGCCAGAAGGCCCATGGAGGTTGAGACTTACCTGGGTTCGCCCATCAAATTAGCGCAGGAGATTGGGCTGCAGCTTCCACGCATCGAGACGCTCTATGCTCTTCTGCACAACGTCAACCTCGTGAACCAGACAAAACCACAAGGTCCGCCCTCGCCTTCGGCCCAAGCCACCCCACGGATGTCAACTGTGCCGATGGCCGCACCGGTCAACGGAGGCTATGGCAATGGACGACCGCCTCCCAACTCGATGAATGGACGACCAATGCCTAACGGCATGCGACCTGCCAGCAGAGCTCCTTCAGCAAACGGTGGTCCGCCGCCGATGCGGAGAGGACCACCTTCCATCGGCGGCTATCCTCCCCCAGTCCGGTTGAATGGCGGTGGGTATGGACCTCCCCGGGGGCCCCCCGCCTCACATGGCGAGACAACCATCATTTGAGGGCAACGACCTCGAAGAGTTCAGTCATTTGATGCTCTACGATAACATGAACGCCGAAGATGCGGCATATGACGGCTTGCCACCATCCGCTTCTGGCGACCTTGCCTACCGAGAACGTGAGCTGGCTTTGCGACAGAAGGAGCTCGCGCTCAGAGAACGAGAGTATCACATGCGCCAAGGTGGCGGCCGCCGCATGCCGCCACCACGACCTCGAGATGACTTTGACGAGGACGACGAGGATGGCGAAGACTTCTTCGACCCAATGGCTGCCAGTGCGGCGCCCGGCGTTGACGTGGACAACCTCGACATGATGAGCGTGACATCTAGGAGAACACGAAAAGCACCGAGCGCGAGTCAGCTCCGCAGCAATCCAGAATTCAGTGGTGTGCCCAACGCTCCAGTGCGCCACAGCCGGAATCCAATGAGGCGACCTGGTCCAGGCAAGCATCGAACATCGGCTGCACTCGTGGCTGACATGCCAGGTTTACGCGAAGAACTGATGAACAACCCATTGATGGGCTACTCTTCCGATCGCTTCGGCAGTGTTGACAGGATGAACATGGGTCACGAATCGCGAGCCAACTCGCTGACAGCAGAACGACTCAACGAACTGAATGGGCCCCCGGCACCAGGTTCCAGCTCATCATATGGACCAAACGGCTATCCCATGAATCGACGTGGCAGCCAGTCGCCCGGCAACCCTTTAAGTCCCGGGCAAAGACTTCCAGGGCGTCCTTCTCCGCCTAATGGGTATGGACCACCCGCACCAGGGCGGAACGGCCGTCCAAGTCCTCCAGGCACGAGACAATCTATGCCGCGTCATCCTCCGGGGCATGGCAATGTGGTGACACCGCATCCAATTGAGCCGCAAAATGGGGTGAGCAATCTATACCCTCCGAAGAGCGGTCCTTCAAATCAAGTACGCAGTCTGACAGGTTCTGCGAGCGCCAGCGCGGGGAGTGGTGATAGCAATCGCTCGGCACCCATTGACTCCCGAACCCTCCGCCCACAGCTCAAGCAGCAGCTTAGGTCCAGGAGCACTGCCGATGGGTGTCCGCTGAAACCGGGTCTATCGACTCCAATCGCTCGCACGAGTCGGCCGCGGCA
>JACWNB010000092.1:0-23322 GCA_016165855.1 Pseudocercospora ulei
CGACATTGGAAGCATACCTCTAAGCATACGTCGACTATAATTAGACGAACTGGAACCGCCTTCTCCCTATAGCAGAGCTAGCTATTAACAGCCGTACGGCTAATGCTATAGGTTTGTCCCCCTTCTTTATAGCCTATAGATATAACTACTCCCTGCTCCTACCGACCCTAAGTAGTAACACCCTGCGCCCTATACAATCCCTAATTTAGCAGAGAGAGGCTATCGTACAGACAATTACGAACGCCTATTAATAGGCGAAGGCGAGTCTGGCTATAGCTTAACAGAATGCAGAAGAACAGGCTAATAAGGGACACCAGACTGCGCTAAGATACAAGGTAGGGGATAAGGTCTGGCTAAACTAGCGCAATATCCATACAGACCGGCCAAGCAAGAAGCTAGATTAGAAGAACTGGAAGTTTACAGTAGTCTAACTAGTAGGGACATACGCTGTACGACTTAACACTCCCCTAGGGATCTACCTAGTCTTCTACGTAGACCTCGTATAGCTAGCGAACACAGACCCCCTACTACACTAGATAACGGATAACGCGCGTCTACTAGCGATTATAACTAAGGGCTAGGAAGAGTACGAGGTAGAAGGAATCCTTAAGAGCGGAAGGAAGAAGAAGAGGGTAGAGTACCTAGTTAAGTAGAGAGGATAGGCAGAGCCTATATAGGAACTGTACAAGGCCCTATAAGACACAACTGCACTGGACAGGTAGGAGGAGAACTATCCCCCTGCCTAGTTATAGTAACACTGCGCTGTACAGCAAAAGGGGCACGATCTACCCTAAGTACAGGGCAGCTGCTAGCGACTTGGGTAGTTAAAGGATCGAGAATCGAGACGTAGGACACTACGGGATCCTACTGACACTACAGTATACTACACTATACAGAAGGGGGCAGGAGGAAGAGAATAGCTAGGAGACAGGTAGGAATAAGAGTAGAAGTAGGAGGAGAACGAGAGCAACACTGTCCGAAAGCTTTTATATACTACCTTAAGGTAGCTTACTAGCTACTACCTCTAGGACTAAGGCAGCCAACTCTATACCCGAAATCTTAATCGCCTCCCGGCCGGCAGGGGTCCTAGTACTAGAGGAAGTGGAAGGGTAGCTTAGCAATACCTGCTACTAGTTAATTCAGTACCTAAGAGGTTAGCTTAGACTATATAGAAGGCGGGGACCTGTACGAACTGGAAGCGAAGCTGCTAGTCGAGCTAGGCACTCTATTGCTAAAGGTAAAAATAGGAGGAGACACTAGCCGGACAGGCGGAAGAAGACCTAGCAACTACGAGAGAACTACGGCAGGAACGGCCGGACGGGATGCATAGCATAACAGTAGTAGCTAGTAGTAGTAACTAGTAGTAGTAGCTAGTAGTAGTAATAGTAGTAATAGTAGTAGTAGCAGACAGCTAGGCAGACAGGTAGCAGATAGGGGGAATAAAGGAGAAAAGAGAAGAAGAGAGAGAGAGAAAGGGGAAAGGGTCTATATACAGGGTAGTAGCTGCCTGCTATATAGGGCAATAACAACTAGGGCAGCTACTACGACCGTATAAGGGAGGACAAACGAGGCAACTACGATCTAGGGCCTGTACGAGCGACGGCCTACTAGACGACTAGACAGAGGCGGGAACATCTACCTAGGAGTAAACTCTAGGTAGCGACCTAGGGACAGGGACAGAGCTAGATAGCCCAGTAGCGCTAGACTGTACGATTAGGACGTAGAGTGCATAGCTAGAGGCTAGAGGGTAGGAGTGGAATAAACAGACAGGACCGAGCACCTCCTGCACCTTTATAACTGCTTATAGGCCTCCTTTGCCTTAGCCTCGGCATTTTTAAATTGGCAAATAGAATAGGTTAAGTTTAGGTAGAAGCGATCTAGCACTACCTGCCTTCCCTACCTGCGGATTCTCCTCTGCTCTAGCTATAGGATCTAGGAGGACATGTCCAAGGTTGCAACAGCAGAGAGGGAGGTCGATAGGCAAGTGTCTAGGCGAAGACAGGAAAGCGCTACCTACTAGAGGAACAGCTAAGGGTATACGACTCGCCGTTATACGAAAGAAGCACTATAAGAAGGGAGGAGGGTATTGTTAGGGGGCGCCGCCTAGCCTAGGTCCTAGACCTAAGCTAGCCGTCGCCCTAAGGACTGCGACTTAGCGGCGCTAGCACGACCCTACCCTCTATACAGAATTACCAATACGACCCTACTCCTATACAGAGGGAGAATCCTATAGCCCTATATAGAGGGGAATAGCCGCTCCTCTAAACAGAGGGAAAACTCTGCACTACTGTATAGAGGGAGAACTCCTAATCCTCTGTATAAAGTGTAAACCTTGTACCCCTATACAGAGGGAAATTGCTAGCTTAGCTTCGTAGGTACAAGTTGTACAGCAGCAGATAACGAAGGAACTGCCTATTAGTTCCTTTATATAGATACCTAACCTTGAGTTTCTAAACCAAGATTCTTAAGCCCTTACAAAAACTCTCTCTCTTCGAAACTCTCTCTCTTTAAAACTCTCTCTCTTTAAAACTCTCTCTCTTTAAAACTCTCTCTCTTTAAAACTCTCTCTCTTTAAAACTCTCTCTCTTTAAAACTCTCTCTCTTTAAAACTCTCTCTCTTTAAAACTCTCTCTCTTTAAAACTCTCTCTCTTTAAAACTCTCTCTCTTTAAAACTCTCTCTCTTTAAAAACTCTCTCTCTTTAAAACTCTCTCTTCTTCTTAATAGGGGCACTTCTCTTCTCTAAAACTCTTCTTCTTCTTCTTCTCGATTAGGGGAGGGGGGGGGGGGGGGGAGGGGGGTAGAGTAGTATGCACATACATGATTAAGTAGCCGGATATAATTCGACGGCCTCCTTTGTATATCTGCAGTATATACTCCAGGTTAGTTGTACGTACGTTAATCAAGTACCCAGATATAATTCGACAGGCTCTTTCGCGTAGTGCAGGTTAGGTGTTGGGTTTAAGCCTTGGATATAATAATCTAAGTACGTAGATAATTCAATACGGCTTCTTTAATAACTATATCTAAGGCTAGAGAGGGAAGAATCTACGTACAAGTAGAGGGAGGTATTTGAGTGTATGCTAAGCCTAACCCTACTAAGTATAGCTGCTAGCTGTCTACATCTACATCCGTATTAAGCTTTGGCATTGCTACCCGGTGGAACCCTCCCTTAGTCTCGAAGCCTCTGCTTCGTAGCTGCCAGGTACAGGCGTCCTCGTCCGTCGTCGGCCTTGCCCTGCTAGCACTCTATCTATAGTTTGCCTAATATTAGGTTATACCCTAGCTTGTCTTATATAATGTAGAGGTATAAGTCCTGCTTGTAGTGTCTTTGCAGCTCTATTGCTACTTTTACTACATAGGTAATGTCTGGTCCTCGTCCGGTAATGCCTAGTATATATACAGATACAGTAGGGGTCGTCTTAATATAGTGTTTCTGTACGAAGTCTTCGCTAATTACTCCGTATACTAAACACCCTGTGTCGATTAGCGTCTGCGTAGTAGCAGTCCCGTTTAGCGTAGGTCGTACGATAAACGGCATAGTCGTTATGTAGTTGCTCTTAAAAGATAGCTAAGTAGTGCTTTAATTTAGCAATCTATCTCGTATATGCCTCTAGCTAAGCCTTCGCTTAGAGGCTACTCTTTTCCCAACTCGTTATCGTCTAAGGGGAACTCTTAGGTCTTATATTAGGGTGCTGCAGTTGCTACCCTCGTAGTAGCCGGCCGTCCCCTAGGTCTTTCTACTAGCAAAAGCCTGCAATTCCGTACAGTATGCCCTATCTAGCTACACCGGTAGCAGCTCCCTTCTGCTCGTCTCTTGTTAAGGGTAGCTACGTCCGCCTACTGCACCCTCTTAGCGCTAGCCCTTAGCTGTACAGTAACGGCTGCTGCTACTCTCGTCGTTGTCGTTAGTTCCTAGTCTATAGCGTCCTGCTGCCGATAGAGGGGTTGTCGCATCTCGTAGACGCAGCTTATCCGTCCGAGCCTATGCTGCTAGTCGTCGATTATCCTAAGGAGATTACAGAACGCCTTGTACGAGGCTGGTCGCATTACGTCTACTAGTCCTATTATAATCTCCCTAGAGAGTCTAACTTCTAGGATAGTTACCTTTAACCTGTCCTCTTAGCTAAGGCCTCCTGCTTTAGCTAGGGTTTAGTCGTATTCTGCGAGGAACTCCTATACAGACTTACGTCTTTGCTTTGTAGTATTAAGATGTACAAGGGCTCGACTCTCGCAGTCTGGGTCCTTGTAGCTCCTGTCTAGAGCTACCTAGAGCATTATTGTAGTTGCTGTTGCCGGACTAGCAATAGCCGTTCTGTAGTACAGCAGAATTCGTGCTGCTACCTTGCCCTTTAATCTCCTAAAGAGATACGCTACCTTGTTAAGCTCGGTTAGGTATACTGCTAAGTCAACTAGAAGCTTAGAGCGTATCTAGGCAGCCTAGGAGGGATACTTAGCCGGTGCTTTACTATTGTAGATAGTAACGTCGGGGAGTTTGCTCTTAGGGACTGCAGTATAGGCTGTCGTGTTCGTCGTCGTCGTAGGGGTCGGGTCGCAACCGGACGCCCTAAGCTGTCGGAGCTCCTGTTCCTGTCGGGAAATCGTCGAGGCCTAATAGCCTATTTGTTCTTCGAGCTAGTTCGCGCGATTTAGCAGCTCCTCGTACGTGTTGCGTATGTAATCCTGCATAGCCGAGGTTTCTATAGGGATGTCGCTGTCTATCTTCGTTATATTACTACAGTTACTAACAGTAAGATTAGTTCCTAATGTAATAGGTTCGAGAATCTTAGTTTAGAAACTTAAAGCTAGGTATCTATATAAAGGAACTAATAGGCAGTTCCTTTATTGTCCGCTACTGTACATTTTGTACTTATAAAGCAAGCTAGCAATTTCCCTCTATATAGGGTGCAGAGATATTCCTCTGTATAGGGGTGCAGAGATTTCCCTCTGTATAGGGTGTAGGGGGAGGGAGTGCCGAGTCGGCTAGGCCGGGTTAGGGCTTGGTCTAGCTAGGTCTTGCTAGCGTAGCTAAGTCGTACTCCTTAGGACGACGGCCAGTTCAGGCCCGAGACCTGGCAGGACAACGTCCCCTAACATAATAGAAAGCGGTTACTAATAGAATTCAAAGAAGGCTAAAAGGTATAGCTAAATACGCGGAACCTAAGCCTAAAAGGCAACTCTAAGCTTAACCCTTGCTATATAGGTCTGTTTACGATAGTGGAAAAGAGGTCGCCGGTAACTTATTAGCTCTAGCTACTAAGGTCGTTCCGAATCTACGATGTCTTCTATTTGGACCTATTAAGTCTGGACCCTAAAGACGGCCTTCTAGAACAGGAGTTTATCGAAGCCCTACTCCTAGAGATAGACAGTAAAGAAGAAGAGTAGGAGGTAGAAGATGTAATAGATAAAAGGAAGATAAGAGGGTCTATCGAAGCAAGGATCTTATAGAAGGAGTAGCTAGAAGATTATAAATAGTATCCGATCGAGAATCTCTAGAATTCGGCAGAGCTACTAGAGGAGTTCTATATCCGGAATCCGAGAAAGCCGAGACCTAAGTAGCTCTGGAAGTAATAACTACAGAAGCAAAAGAAGAAGAACAGAGGCCGCGTCCGCTCTATTAGTGCGAAAACCGACGGAAATAATCGCGACAGTGCGCTTAGCTAGAGTCCTCGATTACAATGTTACCGTCTACCGGCTTCGCCAGTCGGATAATAACAGTAAAGTCGAGGACAGCGCTACCGCTTCGGCGCACTTAGTAACCGTCTTCGACTATACCTACACTAACCGCCAGCTCTACCAGATAGATAATAACGGCGAAGACGAAGCCTGTTACAGCAGCAGAAAGGGGTGGGACAAAGTAATAGGGTAGACCCTTGGAATTTCGGCTCGGCCCTTCCGGACCGAGCCGGGCCTTGGCGTGCCTACCCCTAAAGCCCTTACCTACTGCTGCATATATTGCTTTCCCTCCTTAGTTCGAGATATAGTTATTAAAACAGCCGTATTGAATTCTATCTGCGTGCTCGGATTATTATATCTCAAGCTTATTAACTATACCAACCCTAAACTACGCGAAAGGGCCTGTTAAACTACATCCGGTTACCCGAATAACGCACGCGCATACTACAACACAAACCAAAACACATTAGCACTGTAAGAAGGCTATAGAAGGCTTCTTGACAATAGAGGGCGGCGTTACTAGCTGCAGCGGAAAGAGAAAGACTAATAGAGCGAGAGATAGGCGCGCTAGCCTCCTAGACGATAGGACAGTTAGTAAAGGTCTTATAGAAGAAGAGACAGAAGAAGCAAAGGAGGGCATAGCTGGCTATAAAGAGCTGGACGCCTGCACGCTAGATAAACTCGAGGAACACCTAGCGGAACACAGGTCTAGAAAGATGTACAATACTATTGCCTTTATCGAGAAGACGTTTTACAAGAAGATAGAAGAGAACAAACAGCTAAGAGAAGAGATAGAGGCTGTTAGAGAAGAGGCTGAGGTGTGTGTAGGTTGTTGTAAGAGCTGAAGTTAAGAGGAGGAGCTAGAGAACTGAAGTCTAAAGAGTAGTTGTAAGTTAGAAGTTAGAAGGTTGTTCTAAGTTAATTGTACAAGCCAAGCTATAAAGAAGGAAAACAGAAAGGTAAGGGGGCGGCAGCTGCTTCTTATGTCCCTCTGCCCTAGCTGGTTGTTTGCCCTTTTGCTGCTGGATTTCCTAAGAAGTTTCTTAACAAACTTCTCTCCTTTGTTCTGTCAACTGAGTTACTTCTAAAACCTTCTTTTCCCAAAGGTTCTAGAACTGAAACAGAACATTTTGAAGAGCGGGTCGAGTCGCTTCTAGTGAACCTAGAAGCTTCTTAGTTACACTTACTGGTCTAACTAAGAAGCTTCTAGGTTCACTAGAAGCGACTCGACCCGCTCTTCAAAATGTTCTGTTTCAGTTCTAGAACCTTTGGGAAAAGAAGGTTTTAGAAGTAACTCAGTTGACAGAACAAAGGAGAGAAGTTTGTTAAGAAACTTCTTAGGAAATCCAGCAGCAAAAGGGCAAACAACCAGCTAGGGCAGAGGGACATAAGAAGCAGCTGCCGCCCCCTTACCTTTCTGTTTTCCTTCTTTATAGCTTGGCTTGTACAATTAACTTAGAACAACCTTCTAACTTCTAACTTACAACTACTCTTTAGACTTCAGTTCTCTAGCTCCTCCTCTTAACTTCAGCTCTTACAACAACCTACACACACCTCAGCCTCTTCTCTAACAGCCTCTATCTCTTCTCTTAGCTGTTTGTTCTCTTCTATCTTCTTGTAAAACGTCTTCTCGATAAAGGCAATAGTATTGTACATCTTTCTAGACCTGTGTTCCGCTAGGTGTTCCTCGAGTTTATCTAGCGTGCAGGCGTCCAGCTCTTTATAGCCAGCTATGCCCTCCTTTGCTTCTTCTGTCTCTTCTTCTATAAGACCTTTACTAACTGTCCTATCGTCTAGGAGGCTAGCGCGCCTATCTCTCGCTCTATTAGTCTTTCTCTTTCCGCTGCAGCTAGTAACGCCGCCCTCTATTGTCAAGAAGCCTTCTATAGCCTTCTTACAGTGCTAATGTGTTTTGGTTTGTGTTGTAGTATGCGCGTGCGTTATTCGGGTAACCGGATGTAGTTTAACAGGCCCTTTCGCGTAGTTTAGGGTTGGTATAGTTAATAAGCTTGAGATATAATAATCCGAGCACGCAGATAGAATTCAATACGGCTGTTTTAATAACTATATCTCGAACTAAGGAGGGAAAGCAATATATGCAGCAGTAGGTAAGGGCTTTAGGGGTAGGCACGCCAAGGCCCGGCTCGGTCCGGAAGGGCCGAGCCGAAATTCCAAGGGTCTACCCTATTACTTTGTCCCACCCCTTTCTGCTGCTGTAACAGGCTTCGTCTTCGCCGTTATTATCTATCTGGTAGAGCTGGCGGTTAGTGTAGGTATAGTCGAAGACGGTTACTAAGTGCGCCGAAGCGGTAGCGCTGTCCTCGACTTTACTGTTATTATCCGACTGGCGAAGCCGGTAGACGGTAACATTGTAATCGAGGACTCTAGCTAAGCGCACTGTCGCGATTATTTCCGTCGGTTTTCGCACTAATAGAGCGGACGCGGCCTCTGTTCTTCTTCTTTTGCTTCTGTAGTTATTACTTCCAGAGCTACTTAGGTCTCGGCTTTCTCGGATTCCGGATATAGAACTCCTCTAGTAGCTCTGCCGAATTCTAGAGATTCTCGATCGGATACTATTTATAATCTTCTAGCTACTCCTTCTATAAGATCCTTGCTTCGATAGACCCTCTTATCTTCCTTTTATCTATTACATCTTCTACCTCCTACTCTTCTTCTTTACTGTCTATCTCTAGGAGTAGGGCTTCGATAAACTCCTGTTCTAGAAGGCCGTCTTTAGGGTCCAGACTTAATAGGTCCAAATAGAAGACATCGTAGATTCGGAACGACCTTAGTAGCTAGAGCTAATAAGTTACCGGCGACCTCTTTTTCCACTATCGTAAACAGACCTATATAGCAAGGGTTAAGCTTAGAGTTGCCTTTTAGGCTTAGGTTCCGCGTATTTAGCTATACCTTTTAGCCTTCTTTGAATTCTATTAGTAACCGCTTTCTATTATGTTAGGGGACGTTGTCCTGCCAGGTCTCGGGCCTGAACTGGCCGTCGTCCTAAGGAGTACGACTTAGCTACGCTAGCAAGACCTAGCTAGACCAAGCCCTAACCCGGCCTAGCCGACTCGGCACTCCCTCCCCCTACACCCTATACAGAGGGAAATCTCTGCACCCCTATACAGAGGAATATCTCTGCACCCTATATAGAGGGAAATTGCTAGCTTGCTTTATAAGTACAAAATGTACAGTAGCGGACAATAAAGGAACTGCCTATTAGTTTCCTTTATATAGATACCTAGCTTTAAGTTTCTAAACTAAGATTCTCGAACCTATTACATTAGGAACTAATCTTACTGTTAGTAACTGTAGTAATATAACGAAGATAGACAGCGACATCCCTATAGAAACCTCGGCTATGCAGGATTACATACGCAACACGTACGAGGAGCTGCTAAATCGCGCGAACTAGCTCGAAGAACAAATAGGCTATTAGGCCTCGACGATTTCCCGACAGGAACAGGAGCTCCGACAGCTTAGGGCGTCCGGTTGCGACCCGACCCCTACGACGACGACGAACACGACAGCCTATACTGCAGTCCCTAAGAGCAAACTCCCCGACGTTACTATCTACAATAGTAAAGCACCGGCTAAGTATCCCTCCTAGGCTGCCTAGATACGCTCTAAGCTTCTAGTTGACTTAGCAGTATACCTAACCGAGCTTAACAAGGTAGCGTATCTCTTTAGGAGATTAAAGGGCAAGGTAGCAGCACGAATTCTGCTGTACTACAGAACGGCTATTGCTAGTCCGGCAACAGCAACTACAATAATGCTCTAGGTAGCTCTAGACAGGAGCTACAAGGACCCAGACTGCGAGAGTCGAGCCCTTGTACATCTTAATACTACAAAGCAAAGACGTAAGTCTGTATAGGAGTTCCTCGCAGAATACGACTAAACCCTAGCTAAAGCAGGAGGCCTTAGCTAAGAGGACAGGTTAAAGGTAACTATCCTAGAAGTTAGACTCTCTAGGGAGATTATAATAGGACTAGTAGACGTAATGCGACCAGCCTCGTACAAGGCGTTCTGTAATCTCCTTAGGATAATCGACGACTAGCAGCATAGGCTCGGACGGATAAGCTGCGTCTACGAGATGCGACAACCCCTCTATCGGCAGCAGGACGCTATAGACTAGGAACTAACGACAACGACGAGAGTAGCAGCAGCCGTTACTGTACAGCTAAGGGCTAGCGCTAAGAGGGTGCAGTAGGCGGACGTAGCTACCCTTAACAAGAGACGAGCAGAAGGGAGCTGCTACCGGTGTAGCTAGATAGGGCATACTGTACGGAATTGCAGGCTTTTGCTAGTAGAAAGACCTAGGGGACGGCCGGCTACTACGAGGGTAGCAACTGCAGCACCCTAATATAAGACCTAAGAGTTCCCCTTAGACGATAACGAGTTGGGAAAAGAGTAGCCTCTAAGCGAAGGCTTAGCTAGAGGCATATACGAGATAGATTGCTAAATTAAAGCACTACTTAGCTATCTTTTAAGAGCAACTACATAACGACTATGCCGTTTATCGTACGACCTACGCTAAACGGGACTGCTACTACGCAGACGCTAATCGACACAGGGTGTTTAGTATACGGAGTAATTAGCGAAGACTTCGTACAGAAACACTATATTAAGACGACCCCTACTGTATCTGTATATATACTAGGCATTACCGGACGAGGACCAGACATTACCTATGTAGTAAAAGTAGCAATAGAGCTGCAAAGACACTACAAGCAGGACTTATACCTCTACATTATATAAGACAAGCTAGGGTATAACCTAATATTAGGCAAACTATAGATAGAGTGCTAGCAGGGCAAGGCCGACGACGGACGAGGACGCCTGTACCTGGCAGCTACGAAGCAGAGGCTTCGAGACTAAGGGAGGGTTCCACCGGGTAGCAATGCCAAAGCTTAATACGGATGTAGATGTAGACAGCTAGCAGCTATACTTAGTAGGGTTAGGCTTAGCATACACTCAAATACCTCCCTCTACTTGTACGTAGATTCTTCCCTCTCTAGCCTTAGATATAGTTATTAAAGAAGCCGTATTGAATTATCTACGTACTTAGATTATTATATCCAAGGCTTAAACCCAACACCTAACCTGCACTACGCGAAAGAGCCTGTCGAATTATATCTGGGTACTTGATTAACGTACGTACAACTAACCTGGAGTATATACTGCAGATATACAAAGGAGGCCGTCGAATTATATCCGGCTACTTAATCATGTATGTGCATACTACTCTACCCCCCCCCTCCCCCCCCCCTCCCCTAATCGAGAAGAAGAAGAAGAAGAGTTTTAGAGAAGAGAAGTGCCCCTATTAAGAAGAAGAGAGAGTTTTAAAGAGAGAGAGTTTTAAAGAGAGAGAGTTTTTAAAGAGAGAGAGTTTTAAAGAGAGAGAGAGTTTTAAAGAGAGAGAGTTTTAAAGAGAGAGAGTTTTAAAGAGAGAGAGTTTTAAAGAGAGAGAGTTTTAAAGAGAGAGAGTTTTAAAGAGAGAGAGTTTTAAAGAGAGAGAGTTTTAAAGAGAGAGAGAGTTTTAAAAGAGAGAGAGTTTCGAAGAGAGAGAGTTTTTGTAAGGGCTTAAGAATCTTGGTTTAGAAACTCAAGGTTAGGTATCTATATAAAGGAACTAATAGGCAGTTCCTTCGTTATCTGCTGCTGTACAACTTGTACCTACGAAGCTAAGCTAGCAATTTCCCTCTGTATAGGGGTACAAGGTTTACACTTTATACAGAGGATTAGGAGTTCTCCCTCTATACAGTAGTGCAGAGTTTTCCCTCTGTTTAGAGGAGCGGCTATTCCCCTCTATATAGGGCTATAGGATTTCTCCCTCTGTATAGGAGTAGGGTCGTATTGGTAATTCTGTATAGAGGGTAGGGTCGTGCTAGCGCCGCTAAGTCGCAGTCCTTAGGGCGACGGCTAGCTTAGGTCTAGGACCTAGGCTAGGCGGCGCCCCCTAACAATACCCTCCTCCCTTCTTATAGTGCTTCTTTCGTATAACGGCGAGTCGTATACCCTTAGCTGTTCCTCTAGTAGGTAGCGCTTTCCTGTCTTCGCCTAGACACTTGCCTATCGACCTCCCTCTCTGCTGTTGCAACCTTGGACATGTCCTCCTAGATCCTATAGCTAGAGCAGAGGAGAATCCGCAGGTAGGGAAGGCAGGTAGTGCTAGATCGCTTCTACCTAAACTTAACCTATTCTATTTGCCAATTTAAAAATGCCGAGGCTAAGGCAAAGGAGGCCTATAAGCAGTTATAAAGGTGCAGGAGGTGCTCGGTCCTGTCTGTTTATTCCACTCCTACCCTCTAGCCTCTAGCTATGCACTCTACGTCCTAATCGTACAGTCTAGCGCTACTGGGCTATCTAGCTCTGTCCCTGTCCCTAGGTCGCTACCTAGAGTTTACTCCTAGGTAGATGTTCCCGCCTCTGTCTAGTCGTCTAGTAGGCCGTCGCTCGTACAGGCCCTAGATCGTAGTTGCCTCGTTTGTCCTCCCTTATACGGTCGTAGTAGCTGCCCTAGTTGTTATTGCCCTATATAGCAGGCAGCTACTACCCTGTATATAGACCCTTTCCCCTTTCTCTCTCTCTCTTCTTCTCTTTTCTCCTTTATTCCCCCTATCTGCTACCTGTCTGCCTAGCTGTCTGCTACTACTACTATTACTACTATTACTACTACTAGCTACTACTACTAGTTACTACTACTAGCTACTACTGTTATGCTATGCATCCCGTCCGGCCGTTCCTGCCGTAGTTCTCTCGTAGTTGCTAGGTCTTCTTCCGCCTGTCCGGCTAGTGTCTCCTCCTATTTTTACCTTTAGCAATAGAGTGCCTAGCTCGACTAGCAGCTTCGCTTCCAGTTCGTACAGGTCCCCGCCTTCTATATAGTCTAAGCTAACCTCTTAGGTACTGAATTAACTAGTAGCAGGGTATTGCTAAGCTACCCTTCCACTTCCTCTAGTACTAGGACCCCTGCCGGCCGGGAGGCGATTAAGATTTCGGGTATAGAGTTGGCTGCCTTAGTCCTAGAGGTAGTAGCTAGTAAGCTACCTTAAGGTAGTATATAAAAGCTTTCGGACAGTGTTGCTCTCGTTCTCCTCCTACTTCTACTCTTATTCCTACCTGTCTCCTAGCTATTCTCTTCCTCCTGCCCCCTTCTGTATAGTGTAGTATACTGTAGTGTCAGTAGGATCCCGTAGTGTCCTACGTCTCGATTCTCGATCCTTTAACTACCCAAGTCGCTAGCAGCTGCCCTGTACTTAGGGTAGATCGTGCCCCTTTTGCTGTACAGCGCAGTGTTACTATAACTAGGCAGGGGGATAGTTCTCCTCCTACCTGTCCAGTGCAGTTGTGTCTTATAGGGCCTTGTACAGTTCCTATATAGGCTCTGCCTATCCTCTCTACTTAACTAGGTACTCTACCCCTCTTCTTCTTCCTTCCGCTCTTAAGGATTCCTTCTACCTCGTACTCTTCCTAGCCCTTAGTTATAATCGCTAGTAGACGCGCGTTATCCGTTATCTAGTGTAGTAGGGGGTCTGTGTTCGCTAGCTATACGAGGTCTACGTAGAAGACTAGGTAGATCCCTAGGGGAGTGTTAAGTCGTACAGCGTATGTCCCTACTAGTTAGACTACTGTAAACTTCCAGTTCTTCTAATCTAGCTTCTTGCTTGGCCGGTCTGTATGGATATTGCGCTAGTTTAGCCAGACCTTATCCCCTACCTTGTATCTTAGCGCAGTCTGGTGTCCCTTATTAGCCTGTTCTTCTGCATTCTGTTAAGCTATAGCCAGACTCGCCTTCGCCTATTAATAGGCGTTCGTAATTGTCTGTACGATAGCCTCTCTCTGCTAAATTAGGGATTGTATAGGGCGCAGGGTGTTACTACTTAGGGTCGGTAGGAGCAGGGAGTAGTTATATCTATAGGCTATAAAGAAGGGGGACAAACCTATAGCATTAGCCGTACGGCTGTTAATAGCTAGCTCTGCTATAGGGAGAAGGCGGTTCCAGTTCGTCTAATTATAGTCGACGTATGCTTAGAGGTATGCTTCCAATGTCGAATTACCCTCTCTGTCGTACCGTCCGTCTACGGGTGCTATACAGTTAACAGGCGACGTTCTACGTTTAGCAACTGACATACCCTAGCCTAGAGCTAGCTCGTAAACTGTGTACCCCGGTCTATTACAATTGACCTAGGGAATCCGTACTTGCTAAATGTCGTCCGTATAAATGCCTAGGCAGTGTCCTTAGCTGTAATAGAGTCTATTCCTTCTAAATATTACCCCTTCGTTAGCTTATCTATAACTACTATAATGTTCTACCGTCCGTCGCTCTTAGGGAGGTCTGTAATAAAGTCTACTGTTAGGTCTTGCTAGGGCCGGTCTAGTATCGGTAGGGGGTTTAGCAGCCTATGCTTTAGTTTACGCTAGGGCTTTGTCCTTCTGCATATATCGCAGTTCTGTACGAACCTGCGAATGTCCTTTGCTATTGCCGGCTAGTAGTAGTCCCTAGCGACGATGCTGTACGTCTCCTTGCGCCCTAGGTGCCTAGTTGCTATAGAATTATACGCCTGTTGTATTAAGCTTGTACAGAGCTTCTCGTCTGCTAAGACCTAAATCCGATTCCTAAACTTTAGGTTGTTCTCCTCGTCTACTGAACACTCTGCTGCTAAAACACCTTAAGGTAAAGCTCTGCTAGGAGCTTCCGCTGTCCTCCTTAAATCGCTGTATAGGCCCCTCGGTATACGTCGTCCTTTTTTCTACTACCTCTTCCTATACTTGCAGTTAGGGTTCCTATATGTATGTCGCTGCTAGGCGGTTAGTCTCCTCGCCGAGCTCCTCCTTAAATATCTGGAATGTTTTATAACTTTTAGCCGGTCGTCCTTTGTACGTCGTTAGCATATCCTAGTCCCGTCTAGATAGCGTATCGGCCCTGCTGTTGTCCTTACCCTTACAGTACTAGAGTCTTATATATTGAACCGGCTTAGGTACATTGCCTATTGTACGTGTCTCTTAGACAGCTTCTAGGGTTGCGTAAATTACTCTAGATTCTTGTAGTTAGTTAGGGCAAGGAACTCGGGAACTAAGTAGAGTTCTCTGTCCTATGCTTTATAACACTGTACAACTGCTAGCAATTCCTTGTCGTAGATAGGGTAATTGCACTTAGCTAGGGAGTTTTCTTCTTAGAGAAGTGTATATAGGTGCAGAAGTCCGTCTAAACCTACCTATAATAGGATACCTCCTATACAGTACCCTAAGGAGCTAGTTTTCTAGTATCGTCGTACGTTCTAGGTCAAAGGCAGTAAGAGTTAGTCCCCCTGTAGTAAAGAGCTCCTTTAGCTTTGTTAAAGCTCCTATTGCACTTATCCGTTTACTTAAAACTGCTTGTCCTTGTATGTTAGCTCGACAAGTGGGCGCACGATCTCCGAGTAGTTTCTGTATAAAACTAGTAGTAGAAGTTGGCAAACCTAAGAAAATTCCTGTACGCCCTTAACGCTCGTAAGCAGCTTCTATTGCTTAATAGCATTAATCTTCTTCCTATCTATGCTAATACCTTTCCCCTACCTTAATAATAAACTCTAGGTATTTTTATACAGCTATACACCGAATTTTACATTTGTCGATATTAAGGTACAATCTAGCCTGTTTGTAGTTAGTCTAGTACCTTCTTAAACGTCCTGTATATAGTCTGCGTAGGTGCTGTCTGTAAAAAAACTAGGGTGTCGTTAAGGTACACTAAGCAGATGTCGTCTAGTAACAACCCTTGCAGGCTTTCTGTACAATGACTCTAGAAGGATGCTAGTACGTTGGTAAGGCTATAAATAGATAAACAAGCTACTCGAAACGAGATATAGTCTCGTACAGAAGGTAGTTTATCTATTTATAGCCTTCCTTAATCCGTATCTTGTAGAGAAACATTACGAGACTATGGTTACTAGACGACATCTGCTTAGTGTACCTTAACGATATCCTAGTTTTTTTTACAGACAGTACCTATGCAGATTACGTACAGGGCCTTAAGAAGGTACTAGATTGACTGCAAAACAGGCTAGATTGTACCCAAAACATCGACAAATGCGAATTCGGTATATAGCGTATAAAAATACCTAGAGTTTATTATTAAGGTAGGGAAAGGCATTAGCATAGATAGGAAGAAGATTAATGCTATTAAGCAATAGAAGCTGCTTACGAGCGTTAAGGGCGTACAGGAATTTCTTAGGTTTGCCAAACTTCTACTACTAGTTTTTATACAGAAACTACTCGGAGATCGGTGTGCGCCCACTTGTCGAGCTAACATACAAGGACAAGCAGTTTAAGTAAAAACGGATAAGTGCAATAGGAGCTTTAACAAGCTAAAGGAGCTCTTTACTACAGGACTAACTCTTACTGCCTTTGACCTAGAAACGTACGACGATACTAGAAAACTAGCTCCTTAGGGTACTGTATAGGAGGTATCCTATTATAGGTAGGTTTTAGACGGACTTCTGCACCTATATACAACTTCTCTAAGAAGAACTCCCTAGCTAAGTGCAATTACCCTATCTACGACAAGGAATTGCTAGCAGTTGTTGTACAGTGTTATAAAGCATAGGACAGAGAACTCTACTTAGTTCCCGAGTTCCTTGCCCTAACTAACTACAAGAATCTAGAGTAATTTACGCAACCCTAGAAGCTGTCTAAGAGACACGTACAATAGGGCAATGTACCTAAGCCGGTTCAATATAAGACTCTAGTACTGTAAGGGTAAGGACAACAGCAGGGCCGATACGCTATCTAGACGGGACTAGGATATGCTAACGACGTACAAGGACGACCGGCTAAAGTTATAAAACATTCCAGATATTTAAGGAGGAGCTCGGCGAGGAGACTAACCGCCTAGCAGCGACATACATATAGGAACCCTAACTGCAAGTATAGGAAGAGGTAGTAGAAAAGGACGACGTATACCGAGGGGCCTATACAGCGATTTAAGGAGGACAGCGGAAGCTCCTAGCAGAGCTTTACCTTAAGGTGTTAGCAGCAGAGTGTTCAGTAGACGAGGAGAACAACCTAAAGTTTAGGAATCGGATTTAGGTCTTAGCAGACGAGAAGCTCTGTACAAGCTTAATACAACAGGCGTATAAATTCTATAGCAACTAGGCACCTAGGGCGCAAGGAGACGTACAGCATCGTCGCTAGGGACTACTACTAGCCGGCAATAGCAAAGGACATTCGCAGGTTCGTACAGAACTGCGATATATGCAGAAGGACAAAGCCCTAGCGTAAACTAAAGCATAGGCTGCTAAACCCCCTACCGATACTAGACCGGCCCTAGCAAGACCTAACAGTAGACTTTATTACAGACCTCCCTAAGAGCGACGGACGGTAGAACATTATAGTAGTTATAGATAAGCTAACGAAGGGGGTAATATTAGAAGGAATAGACTCTATTACAGCTAAGGACACTGCCTAGGCATTTATACGGACGACATTTAGCAAGTACGGATTCCCTAGGTCAATTGTAATAGACCGGGGTACACAGTTTACGAGCTAGCTCTAGGCTAGGGTATGTCAGTTGCTAAACGTAGAACGTCGCCTGTTAACTGTATAGCACCCGTAGACGGACGGTACGACAGAGAGGGTTAATTCGACATTGGAAGCATACCTCTAAGCATACGTCGACTATAATTAGACGAACTGGAACCGCCTTTCTCCCTATAGCAGAGCTAGCTATTAACAGCCGTACGGCTAATGCTATAGGTTTGTCCCCCTTCTTTATAGCCTATAGATATAACTACTCCCTGCTCCTACCGACCCTAAGTAGTAAACACCCTGCGCCCTATACAATCCCTAATTTAGCAGAGAGAGGCTATCGTACAGACAATTACGAACGCCTATTAATAGGCGAAGGCGAGTCTGGCTATAGCTTTAACAGAATGCAGAAGAACAGGCTAATAAGGGACACCAGACTGCGCTAAGATACAAGGTAGGGGATAAGGTCTGGCTAAACTAGCGCAATATCCATACAGACCGGCCAAGCAAGAAGCTAGATTAGAAGAACTGGAAGTTTACAGTAGTCTAACTAGTAGGGACATACGCTGTACGACTTAACACTCCCCTAGGGATCTACCTAGTCTTCTACGTAGACCTCGTATAGCTAGCGAACACAGACCCCCTACTACACTAGATAACGGATAACGCGCGTCTACTAGCGATTATAACTAAGGGCTAGGAAGAGTACGAGGTAGAAGGAATCCTTAAGAGCGGAAGGAAGAAGAAGAGGGTAGAGTACCTAGTTAAGTAGAGAGGATAGGCAGAGCCTATATAGGAACTGTACAAGGCCCTATAAGACACAACTGCACTGGACAGGTAGGAGGAGAACTATCCCCCTGCCTAGTTATAGTAACACTGCGCTGTACAGCAAAAGGGGCACGATCTACCCTAAGTACAGGGCAGCTGCTAGCGACTTGGGTAGTTAAAGGATCGAGAATCGAGACGTAGGACACTACGGGATCCTACTGACACTACAGTATACTACACTATACAGAAGGGGGCAGGAGGAAGAGAATAGCTAGGAGACAGGTAGGAATAAGAGTAGAAGTAGGAGGAGAACGAGAGCAACACTGTCCGAAAGCTTTTATATACTACCTTAAGGTAGCTTACTAGCTACTACCTCTAGGACTAAGGCAGCCAACTCTATACCCGAAATCTTAATCGCCTCTCCCGGCCGGCAGGGGTCCTAGTACTAGAGGAAGTGGAAGGGTAG
Source organism: Pseudocercospora ulei (assembly GCA_016165855.1). Classification (NCBI taxonomy): domain Eukaryota; kingdom Fungi; phylum Ascomycota; class Dothideomycetes; order Mycosphaerellales; family Mycosphaerellaceae; genus Pseudocercospora; species Pseudocercospora ulei. The sequence continues at coordinate 18,415 of JACWNB010000092.1, forward strand.
CTTAGCAATACCCTGCTACTAGTTAATTCAGTACCTAAGAGGTTAGCTTAGACTATATAGAAGGCGGGGACCTGTACGAACTGGAAGCGAAGCTGCTAGTCGAGCTAGGCACTCTATTGCTAAAGGTAAAAATAGGAGGAGACACTAGCCGGACAGGCGGAAGAAGACCTAGCAACTACGAGAGAACTACGGCAGGGAACGGCCGGACGGGATGCATAGCATAACAGTAGTAGCTAGTAGTAGTAACTAGTAGTAGTAGCTAGTAGTAGTAATAGTAGTAATAGTAGTAGTAGCAGACAGCTAGGCAGACAGGTAGCAGATAGGGGGAATAAAGGAGAAAAGAGAAGAAGAGAGAGAGAGAAAGGGGAAAGGGTCTATATACAGGGTAGTAGCTGCCTGCTATATAGGGCAATAACAACTAGGGCAGCTACTACGACCGTATAAGGGAGGACAAACGAGGCAACTACGATCTAGGGCCTGTACGAGCGACGGCCTACTAGACGACTAGACAGAGGCGGGAACATCTACCTAGGAGTAAACTCTAGGTAGCGACCTAGGGACAGGGACAGAGCTAGATAGCCCAGTAGCGCTAGACTGTACGATTAGGACGTAGAGTGCATAGCTAGAGGCTAGAGGGTAGGAGTGGAATAAACAGACAGGACCGAGCACCTCCTGCACCTTTATAACTGCTTATAGGCCTCCTTTGCCTTAGCCTCGGCATTTTTAAATTGGCAAATAGAATAGGTTAAGTTTAGGTAGAAGCGATCTAGCACTACCTGCCTTCCCTACCTGCGGATTCTCCTCTGCTCTAGCTATAGGATCTAGGAGGACATGTCCAAGGTTGCAACAGCAGAGAGGGAGGTCGATAGGCAAGTGTCTAGGCGAAGACAGGAAAGCGCTACCTACTAGAGGAACAGCTAAGGGTATACGACTCGCCGTTATACGAAAGAAGCACTATAAGAAGGGAGGAGGGTATTGTTAGGGGGCGCCGCCTAGCCTAGGTCCTAGACCTAAGCTAGCCGTCGCCCTAAGGACTGCGACTTAGCGGCGCTAGCACGACCCTACCCTCTATACAGAATTACCAATACGACCCTACTCCTATACAGAGGGAGAATCCTATAGCCCTATATAGAGGGGAATAGCCGCTCCTCTAAACAGAGGGAAAACTCTGCACTACTGTATAGAGGGAGAACTCCTAATCCTCTGTATAAAGTGTAAACCTTGTACCCCTATACAGAGGGAAATTGCTAGCTTAGCTTCGTAGGTACAAGTTGTACAGCAGCAGATAACGAAGGAACTGCCTATTAGTTCCTTTATATAGATACCTAACCTTGAGTTTCTAAACCAAGATTCTTAAGCCCTTACAAAAACTCTCTCTCTTCGAAACTCTCTCTCTTTAAAAAACTCTCTCTCTTTAAAACTCTCTCTCTTTTAAAACTCTCTCTCTTTAAAACTCTCTCTCTCTTTAAAACTCTCTCTCTTTAAAACTCTCTCTCTTTAAAACTCTCTCTCTCTTTAAAACTCTCTCTCTTTAAAACTCTCTCTCTTTAAAAAACTCTCTCTCTTTAAAAAACTCTCTCTCTTTAAAACTCTCTCTCTCTTTAAAACTCTCTCTTCTTCTTAATAGGGGCACTTCTCTTCTCTAAAACTCTTCTTCTTCTTCTTCTCGATTAGGGGAGGGGGGGGGGAGGGGGGTAGAGTAGTATGCACATACATGATTAAGTAGCCGGATATAATTCGACGGCCTCCTTTGTATATCTGCAGTATATACTCCAGGTTAGTTGTACGTACGTTAATCAAGTACCCAGATATAATTCGACAGGCTCTTTCGCGTAGTGCAGGTTAGGTGTTGGGTTTAAGCCTTGGATATAATAATCTAAGTACGTAGATAATTCAATACGGCTTCTTTAATAACTATATCTAAGGCTAGAGAGGGAAGAATCTACGTACAAGTAGAGGGAGGTATTTGAGTGTATGCTAAGCCTAACCCTACTAAGTATAGCTGCTAGCTGTCTACATCTACATCCGTATTAAGCTTTGGCATTGCTACCCGGTGGAACCCTCCCTTAGTCTCGAAGCCTCTGCTTCGTAGCTGCCAGGTACAGGCGTCCTCGTCCGTCGTCGGCCTTGCCCTGCTAGCACTCTATCTATAGTTTGCCTAATATTAGGTTATACCCTAGCTTGTCTTATATAATGTAGAGGTATAAGTCCTGCTTGTAGTGTCTTTGCAGCTCTATTGCTACTTTTACTACATAGGTAATGTCTGGTCCTCGTCCGGTAATGCCTAGTATATATACAGATACAGTAGGGGTCGTCTTAATATAGTGTTTTCTGTACGAAGTCTTCGCTAATTACTCCGTATACTAAACACCCTGTGTCGATTAGCGTCTGCGTAGTAGCAGTCCCGTTTAGCGTAGGTCGTACGATAAACGGCATAGTCGTTATGTAGTTGCTCTTAAAAGATAGCTAAGTAGTGCTTTAATTTAGCAATCTATCTCGTATATGCCTCTAGCTAAGCCTTCGCTTAGAGGGGCTACTCTTTTCCCAACTCGTTATCGTCTAAGGGGAACTCTTAGGTCTTATATTAGGGTGCTGCAGTTGCTACCCTCGTAGTAGCCGGCCGTCCCCTAGGTCTTTCTACTAGCAAAAGCCTGCAATTCCGTACAGTATGCCCTATCTAGCTACACCGGTAGCAGCTCCCTTCTGCTCGTCTCTTGTTAAGGGTAGCTACGTCCGCCTACTGCACCCTCTTAGCGCTAGCCCTTAGCTGTACAGTAACGGCTGCTGCTACTCTCGTCGTTGTCGTTAGTTTTCCTAGTCTATAGCGTCCTGCTGCCGATAGAGGGGTTTGTCGCATCTCGTAGACGCAGCTTATCCGTCCGAGCCTATGCTGCTAGTCGTCGATTATCCTAAGGAGATTACAGAACGCCTTGTACGAGGCTGGTCGCATTACGTCTACTAGTCCTATTATAATCTCCCTAGAGAGTCTAACTTCTAGGATAGTTTACCTTTAACCTGTCCTCTTAGCTAAGGCCTCCTGCTTTAGCTAGGGTTTTAGTCGTATTCTGCGAGGAACTCCTATACAGACTTACGTCTTTGCTTTGTAGTATTAAGATGTACAAGGGCTCGACTCTCGCAGTCTGGGTCCTTGTAGCTCCTGTCTAGAGCTACCTAGAGCATTATTGTAGTTGCTGTTGCCGGACTAGCAATAGCCGTTCTGTAGTACAGCAGAATTCGTGCTGCTACCTTGCCCCTTTAATCTCCTAAAGAGATACGCTACCTTGTTAAGCTCGGTTAGGTATACTGCTAAGTCAACTAGAAGCTTAGAGCGTATCTAGGCAGCCTAGGAGGGATACTTAGCCGGTGCTTTACTATTGTAGATAGTAACGTCGGGGAGTTTGCTCTTAGGGACTGCAGTATAGGCTGTCGTGTTCGTCGTCGTCGTAGGGGTCGGGTCGCAACCGGACGCCCTAAGCTGTCGGAGCTCCTGTTTCCTGTCGGGAAATCGTCGAGGCCTAATAGCCTATTTGTTCTTCGAGCTAGTTCGCGCGATTTAGCAGCTCCTCGTACGTGTTGCGTATGTAATCCTGCATAGCCGAGGTTTCTATAGGGATGTCGCTGTCTATCTTCGTTATATTACTACAGTTACTAACAGTAAGATTAGTTCCTAATGTAATAGGTTCGAGAATCTTAGTTTAGAAACTTAAAGCTAGGTATCTATATAAAGGAAACTAATAGGCAGTTCCTTTATTGTCCGCTACTGTACATTTTGTACTTATAAAGCAAGCTAGCAATTTCCCTCTATATAGGGTGCAGAGATATTCCTCTGTATAGGGGTGCAGAGATTTCCCTCTGTATAGGGTGTAGGGGGAGGGAGTGCCGAGTCGGCTAGGCCGGGTTAGGGCTTGGTCTAGCTAGGTCTTGCTAGCGTAGCTAAGTCGTACTCCTTAGGACGACGGCCAGTTCAGGCCCGAGACCTGGCAGGACAACGTCCCCTAACATAATAGAAAGCGGTTACTAATAGAAATTCAAAGAAGGCTAAAAGGTATAGCTAAATACGCGGAACCTAAGCCTAAAAGGCAACTCTAAGCTTTAACCCTTGCTATATAGGTCTGTTTACGATAGTGGAAAAGAGGTCGCCGGTAACTTATTAGCTCTAGCTACTAAGGGTCGTTCCGAATCTACGATGTCTTCTATTTGGACCTATTAAGTCTGGACCCTAAAGACGGCCTTCTAGAACAGGAGTTTATCGAAGCCCTACTCCTAGAGATAGACAGTAAAGAAAGAAGAGTAGGAGGTAGAAGATGTAATAGATAAAAGGAAGATAAGAGGGTCTATCGAAGCAAGGATCTTATAGAAGGAGTAGCTAGAAGATTATAAATAGTATCCGATCGAGAATCTCTAGAATTCGGCAGAGCTACTAGAGGAGTTCTATATCCGGAATCCGAGAAAGCCGAGACCTAAGTAGCTCTGGAAGTAATAACTACAGAAGCAAAAAGAAGAAGAACAGAGGCCGCGTCCGCTCTATTAGTGCGGAAAAAAACCGACGGAAATAATCGCGACAGTGCGCTTAGCTAGAGTCCTCGATTACAATGTTACCGTCTACCGGCTTCGCCAGTCGGATAATAACAGTAAAAGTCGAGGACAGCGCTACCGCTTCGGCGCACTTAGTAACCGTCTTCGACTATACCTACACTAAACCGCCAGCTCTACCAGATAGATAATAACGGCGAAGACGAAGCCTGTTACAGCAGCAGAAAGGGGTGGGACAAAGTAATAGGGTAGACCCTTGGAATTTCGGCTCGGCCCCTTCCGGACCGAGCCGGGCCTTGGCGTGCCTACCCCTAAAAGCCCTTACCTACTGCTGCATATATTGCTTTCCCTCCTTAGTTCGAGATATAGTTATTA